>UYYA01001051.1:0-23649 GCA_900624975.1 Angiostrongylus costaricensis | reverse complement strand
TCACCTCTATAAGTCAAATTGTACTTTTATATAAAAGCTCTCTCTCATATTAACACAATAGCCAATACAACTACTCTCCTACTTTAAGGTATCTTTTTACTGATTGTCTTACGCTTCTTTGGTAATCCTGTTATTAACGCGCCACTTATACTGTTTTTTAGTATCTTCTTTTTGTTATTATTATAATATTGGTATAAACGGTTTAATTACCCAAGTTTGAGATTTACGCTGTGAAGACAACAACCACAAGACCCGCGTGGCGAAGAACGAGCAAATACAATTCGTCCAAGCTAGCAGATCAACACTGTGTGGAGCTGCACTCAAAGGAGCAAGTCAACCGCCAAACTCTCACGTGGAACCCTAGTCGTTGGTTCATTGGGCAATCATAGCCTACAGATCAATTGTAGTGCCCTAAAACTACAATATCTATTTCTTGACTCTCAAATTCACAGCGTCTCAGACGTCAAAGGGTAAATACCTATATTGCAGAACCATCAAATAATAAGGATCACAAAACAGATCCACTTTCGAGAGTCAAGCAGAGACAACAACTAGCAGATAGTCCGTACGCTATCTAATATTTACTACAACCTAATATTCTCACCACTGAACTACTACTAAGTAGTGAGCGGCTCAACGGTCACTACCACGCAAGTGCATCCAACGCAGCCGCCACTATACTATACTGAATGCATATCTGGCCTTTACATTAACTCGCAATAGCCTATCGATGTATCCAGCTAGTGCTGCTATCCTCGAAAAGAATTCTCCTACCAATTCCCCGACCTTGGAGGGATAGAAGGCTCGGTGAGCCTTGGGCGCAGGTCGACCCTGTGTGCATGGCAGGGCGTCCCGACTACTTTGCTACATGTGCCCTACAATGCCTAACCACTCAGATAATCTAAAATACGAAACCAGTGATTATGAAACTCCATCAGAAAAGTGGCGACACCAGGTGATATCTTGAACAGCAGAAATAAAAACGACACCTCTAATCTGTGTTTCCAGTCGCTATCGGGCTCGAGCATATACGACTCAATTGTTCTTCGGCGCGCTTCTTCCTTAATAAAGAACTTCTCGAAAAACACTTCAGAGTAACATACAATGTCCAATGTGGAAAACAGTACAGCGCATTTACACTGAATCATGCAGGTGATTCCACTGGTGAGAGCCGATGACTTATCAAAAAAGAAAAGTGGACGGTCGCACAACATAGATTTGTACCCACTTTCGCTACACGAGCTTTTTTCATCTCCTCTTCATTTAATCCTTTATCGCGCCATCTAGCAAAACATCGTTCTCGCCTCATCTCCTTCTTCTTACGCACTGGGTTACCAGATTTATCCTTCTTCTTTGGTAAGCGATCATTGTGGCTCGCGTCTTCCTTTACAAGCGCCCTATCCGCTTGCAGATTCTAAACAAACAAAATCGTACTCTGACTTTGGTGCACATATGAACGCTGCTTCACTTATATCACATGGACTATTATTGACCATCATAAACGTCAAATCTGAACACTTACTTGAATAATTGAATGGGTAGTCCTCACTGGTTGTGCGGGCCCCAGCATAATCTCCATTTTTCGGAGATTTGCTGACCAAACTATTGTGGTTCTCTGGAATCTCGAGGTCAGCTTGGTCAAAGTCTGCCTCAGGTCTTCACCACCACAGGCAGTCGCAGCCATTGTGGATCAGAGAGAGAGTGGCCACCATGCGACTAATATGATACTAGGACGGTGATGGATCCTGGTACTGGTTTACTCTTAGCTAAGCTTCCTAACGGAAACGCCGGGCTCCTTTTAAGCTTGGGAGACCTTGCCAGGAGGATGCAGACCGCAGTTTGACACCCAGCAACAACTTCCAGCCACGATGAGGCGGTAAACCGTTGAGAGAAAAGGTCAAACATAAGTTATAAATACGTATTCTTGTGCTCTCGCACTTTTAAAAAAACTTCCTCCACTCAAGAAACATAAACATCATAATTTACTTCAGAGGGTTGGCAAAAAGGACAATCACTGCGTTGGTAAAGACCCTGTAGACCGTTTAAGACGCTGCGGTGTTAGTTATCTAATGGTGCAGTGGCCCATTCCGTCACATCAGAGTCGTAAGTTGATATAAGCTAAAAATGTGCAATGACAGTGCAGAATGAGAGTCCACAAGCTAAATTTCTAGGGCAACAGGTCGATATCTGTCAAAAATGTCCGTGAAGGTATCTCACTACGTTAAGCTCAAATGGGTTGGAACACATGAATGCTTTGCTCACCGACAAAGAGCACTAGCAAAACCAAGTCGAAATTGCTAGAAATTCAGCTGGTAATGACTTCTTCAACTGTTTGTTTCACAGATTGTGATCACGTTTAACTTAATAGAACTGAGGTATCTTGTTTCACGAGTGAGAAATGTGTTCTCCACGATAAGCAATTCTCGTCGAGTTCCGAACAAATCTATATTCATCATAACCAGAATATAAACTGTACAAACTCCTATAAATAAAAGATAAAACTCTAGGCGTTGATCAATCTCTGAGGGATGCGCCATGACCTCCAATGATGCTTATTGATGCTGAATGCACAGTGCTGCTATCCGCATAGACAAACGTGGCACTAATTTGCCTAACCCTGAGGGATGGAAGGCTTGGTAGTCCTCGGGCGTCGGTTTCGATCCCATATGTATTTCAGGGCGGTTCCGACCACTGCGCTACAGGCACCCCATGTACTCCTATGGCAAAACGTATTTTGAGACTTCCATATTATACATAAAAGGCACGAAAATCTTTAAACACTTCCCAATCCAGAAGGTGAACATTTATTTTCAAAAATTGGGGCTGAAATGAGCAATTAAATCTTTAATACGTGGTAACATCTTAGGACATCTCAAAACATTACAGAACGAAATTTAAAAAAAGCCTAAAAAAGATACTTACTTACCGCCCCACAAGCTGTTGCTTCCTCTCGAACATTTCTCACATTTTTTGTGTCGCTTCTCAAGTACTCGTTCATTTGACGAAGGATCCGTCGCTGACTTCGAGATAAAATATACTTCGTGCAGTCTAGTCTACAGAGAACAGACATTTTTAGAGATTATCAGATCAGTACTATGAATATGAGCATGTCTCACCTGATCGTGTACTGTGGGCAACACGTCCGATCCATTATTGGCTTATAAATATACCTACCCGACCTAAAATGAAGTACATTTACCAAATCAAAATTGAAATTAGAAGATGTGAAAGTAAAATAAAAATGACATGAATTGATTATTTTCTTGAACAGTTTGCATAGCAAATCACGTTTTGTTTACTCTCTATTCTTTTTTAATGAAATGGTATGCTGTGAAATATAACTACAGTGATGCTGAGATATTTGCAAAACTCCGAACCGCAGTTGTCTGACGGTAGGGATGAACACGCTATTACCTTTTCCGGGTGGTAACGCGTTCACCACCACACCATGCGGGTCCTTCGTTTCGCCTTTCTCTCAACCATGTTTTTTGTCTTTTCATCTCCTTTTTCTTTTCTTTGTCTTCACCGTTCTCAATTTTAGTCTGTGTAGTCTTTAAAAATTCTTGCATAGTATCGCCTACAGTATTTATATATCACTATAGCTGAAAGCTAGCTAGAATGACCATTGTAACATTAACACAACGTCTGTCCAAAATGTTATATAATCATGGATTAGCAAAAGATGAACCTTCGCCATCCTTGGTCCAGGAATCTCTGATAGTTGGCGCAACTGAGACTGTGAGCCCAAACTCCTAAAGTGAAATCTGTGGTCTATGTTGGACAACCGAATTATAGTTAACTTTAATCTTCAGTAGATTGTATATCATCGCCTTGTTGAGATGGTTTTTAATGTTTCACCTCATTTACACCTTAATGTGAACTCAAAAATAAACGTTACCCACAATTAGGACTCGAATGGAGCGAGATAGGTAGCTTGACAAAACTTTCATTAATTAGAGATAATTTTTAAGCCACAGAAACGTATTTTCCAACAAATACATAAATTAAATTTTACTATTATCTGCGGTCTAACACATTCGCCATGATGCGAACTGATTTCAAGTCGTCTATGGCAAAAAATAATTGCATTTTTTACTTTGGGAATGTATATCTCAGAACGCAGCAAAGTTCATTCACTCGTACTTCATATTTTTTAGTAATATTTTCTTTCCGATTGCTGAACTGGTCAACTGTTCAAGAACCTATAAATAAACCGAATGGAACCACCTCAACTGCTTCATACCATATAAAAAAGTTGAGAAGTCGAAGAAGCTTGACAAATGTATGTCGCGTGAACTGAATGAAAACCAAGCAGATTGCTTTATTGAGGTATAGCCGACGCTTCTTCCTCGTAACCAGAACGAGCCCTTTCTTAGCCTTATTGCAAAATGCAACGAGAAACTGATCCTCTGCGAAAAAGTGCGACGGTCAGCATAGGACTGGACCGCGTTGAAGGTGCCCATCGCCTGCTGAAGCCAAAATTCCACCAAAAAAAGTAGTGCTCCACGGCTGGGGGTCCGTCACAGCTTCCTGAACCCGGTTTGAAACAATCACGTGGCAGAAGCACGTCCAGTAAATCGACGAAGTACATCAGAAACTTCAATGGGCTTGCCGCTTAGTAGTCAACAGAAAGGACCCAATGGTGCACGATGTCGCGTGGCCGGCTCGGTGATGGCGAATCTGGAGCAGTGGTCGGATGCGCTTTGTAATACACTAAGGATCGATCCCTGCGCCTCACGCTCACCAAACCTTTCATCTATTTGTGGTCGGCATATTGGAACGAGCCTTGTCTGGGAGGATAGCAGCACTGGCCCGATACATCGGTAGACCACCGCGAGTGATTGTAAAGTCCAGATATGCATTCAATAATCTCTAACGATGCTTAATGAAGTCGAATGCATGGCGTACCCATCAGGCATTGATTAGCGCCGAGAGCTCTATCCTTATCCTTTATCCTTCTAACGCATGGCCACACGTCGCATTACCGATACTGCAAAAGTTAAACGAGCCGGACTACGAAGCTGTCTGCCTCGTCCATCACACTCCTAGGACCACCCGCTTATTAACTACCATTACTTGGATACTTGGATGGCTCGTCTTCACTACACGTGCGGGCCCCAGCATAATTTCTATCCGGAGATCTTCTAGCTTAGCCATTGCGGTTCCCTGGAGTTTTGAGTACAGTCTGGCCAGTCTGCCCCACGTCGTCACCACCACAGGCAGTTAAGTCCTTGTGGATCAGAGGGAGATTTGCTACAATGCGACTAGCTTGACGCCAGAAAGGTGGTGGATCCTGGTATTGGTTTATTCGTCTTCATCAGAGCTCTTAGCTGGACTTCGTCATAGAAATGTTGGACTCCTTCTCAGCATGGGAGATCCTGCCGTGGGCATGAATTTTTCCGCTGTAGATCACAGTCCGACACCCAGCAACACATCCCAGCCATAATGAGGTGGTAAACCGTTAGCAGGACCTTACCATTGCTTCAAGCATCTCGGATAGTTGTTGTATGAAAAACGCTTCAGAAAGCAAGCCGAGGCGAAGAGTTCTTTCGACCACTCCATCGTCTTCGCACCGAGTTCCATGAAACCGGTATAAATATGATTTTTATTTCGACCAATTAAGTTTATTCTGGTATAATGCTGAGATATTTGCAAAACTCCGGACCGCAGGTGTCTGCGGTGGGGAACGAATGCGCTATTGTCCTTTCCGGGGAGTAGGGCGTACACCACCACACCATGCTTGTCCTTCGTTTCGCCTCTCTCAGCTAGTTTTTGTTATTATAACTATGGGCTCAGCTTAACTGAGTTCAATGCCGATTTGGGTTCCTCAGATCAATCCCGTTGATGGGTGATTGCTGATAGCAAAAGATCGATAGAACTAGTTGAGAGACAAGCGAAACGAAGGACACGCGTGGTGGGTGGTGAACGCGCTACTCCCCGGGAAGGACAACAACGCGTTCGTTCCCCATCGCAAACATCTGCGGTCCGGAGTTTTCCAAATATCTCAGCATTATACGAATTATATTTCGCAACATACTCTGCCATTAAAAAGAATAGGCAGCAAATAAAAAGGTCAAGATTAAGTTTATTCTGGTATAAAATATGCCACTATAAAGGTTTAAGCGGTACATTGATTTTCAGGGAGGATAATGATAATAATTCTTCATTTTAACTTTTAAATACTTATCCAATCTTGATTTAATTTCATCAGTTTTGGTCAATCTGGTGTAATTTTAACAAATTAGTTTCAATTTAATTTTTGCTTTAACGTAAAAGTTTAGTTACCTAATTCCGAGGTATTGATAAAAACGAACCGAATGTTTTTCATTTCCATCCTAACCTCATTGGCTATGGGCGAATTATCCTGGCCAATTTTGCATACTATCTGGTGGGTGATCGCCCAAGTATTCCGGTATTCTGTTATGGATTAAGAGCATTCTTGGATTCAATTGATGGATGGGCTACACGAAAATATGATCAGTGCAGTAGAACTCGTGCCATGCTAGATCAGCTCACAGACAGATGTGATACCATGGCACTTTGTATAGCATTACGTAGAATTTATCCAGATCACACGTTCTGGATTCAGTTGAGTGCAATGAATGACATTTCTTCACACTGGCTTCACTTTAATTGGGACCGATTTCACTCGCAAGAAGATCCGATGCTACACCTCTAATACACAAATCGACACTTCCTTGAATTCATATGCGCCGTAAACGAGGCGTTTTATTTTATCTTGTATATTCGCGCTTTTTATCCAGAACCTGTCAACTCTGAAGTTCGTTCCTTTTCATATTTCACCGCAACAACTTTTACAGTTGCACTGGTGAAATCAGCTATAAGCTTATTGCATTTGATAACTGCAGCTCGAATGTTGCTAAGTATGACGGCGGTGCTATTAGGGCGAAGCAAAAATTATTGATAAAACTATGTAGTTCTCATTGTTTGAAAATCACCTCTATCACCTGTCATCCCGTTGGTGGTCGACTGACTCTAGTGGGCACCAGTAAATCTTTCATTTCTCTTTGTCGCATGCAAATGTAGCCCAGTGGGCTGTGCTCACTGCAGAGACTCGTTGTGAATCATACCTTTCATATCTGGATTTTGTGAAGAACAATAATCATCGGAACAGTAGTATTCCTGCAGAACATTTCACATCCCGGTAAATCCCGTCACTAACGGCTCTTGTCCATCGGTTGTCGTTCATACGCATTACATGTCCGTCCTACCTTGTCCTACTGTTTGGCGTACAGAACGACATCTTTGATTTTTGATCGTTGACGTAAGTCGGAGCTTCGGAATGCCCTCCCTCACTCGTGTGACATGAAGTACTAGTATCGTACTACTGGCCTCGCATTCAATAACGTTGAGTGATCTTTCATCCTGCTTACTCAGCAATCAGCATTTTGACGCATACTTAAGCCACGAAGTGCCGTTAAGTCGAAAAGGTGAGCAAGGAGTCAGGTGTTCTTTGTTCTCTTCACTACATTCCCAATACTCTTGAAAGCTCCCCAATTCACTCGTTTGCTCCTGATCAACTCTGGAACGAAGTTGTTCATCATGTTAATTTCCGGACCTGGATAGGGATAACTGGAGTATTCAGAGGTATTAATTTCATTGAGCGTGAATGGGACATATGTAACCAATCCGTTCTTCATAATCATCGTTTTTATGAGATTTAATCGAAGATTATTCTTCCCACAGGTTTTATCAAAGTCGGGAAGCATTGCTAATACTTGGTGTTATAAAGACGATGTCATCAGTGAAGCGAAGATGGTGTAATTGTTGATCATCGATTTTCACTCCCATATTATCCCATTCTAATTTTCACATGACGTTCTGGAGCGTGGCGGTAAATAATTTTGGCGAGATGGTATCGCTCTAACCCCTCATTTGACTTCAATGTTAATATTGTTGTAGAATGGTGACATCTTGGTTGTGAAATTTTTGTACAGCTCACGAAGAATCTTAATGTACTAAGGATTCCTTAACTATCAAGGGCTTCCGTGACTGCTTCTATCCCAGTTGAGCCAAAGCCCTTCTTTAAATCGATTATAGTGAGACACTGCGGTCTTAGTGATACTTCAGTGAGTCTTGTTATCGTGTGGATGTGGTCCATCGTAATGAATTCTTCTCGAAAGCGTACTCGCTCACATGGCTGCCCTTCGTCCAGTGTTCTATCAATTCTGCTTAGAATGAAACTCGAGTGGAAAGTTCGTAGACGACAGAGAGTAAGCAGATTGGGCGATAGTTGCCGATATCGTGGAGGTCACCGTTCTTGAACAATAGCACGGTTTTGGTCCTCGACTGAACATGGACCTTGCATTCAGACAGATAACGTGTGAAGAGCCGAGCCAGTGTGTTTACGAGGACTGACGGAAGGTTCTTCAGGTGTTCTGATCTCATCCCCTCCGGACATTGCGATGTTCGATTTCTCACCGACGAAATATCGGATTTCGGAGGGGAGAACCGGTGGTACAACATAAGATCCTTCTTTATTGCCCATGAGGCAAAAGGACGTGGCTATTGAAGAGATTTGAGTAACAATCGTGAATGATCTTCTCGATTCTGAGCCGATCGTATTCTTCGTCGACGTTATCGACAACGGCATCTTCCCAGCATCCAACTAATGAATTGAATAAGTCCCAGTTTATGGTGTTTTTGGGACCTCGTTTTTTGAATTTAGCCGCCTTTTCTCCTTTCCGTGAGAGAGGATGTCATGCACGAAGGAGGCGATGGTCTGATCCCGTGTAGTATTCTGGGACAACAGCGACAACGATGAGGCAAAACCTTCGATTTATTATAATGTGGTTTAGCACGTTATGGTACTCTCCACTGCGAGACTCCCACGTCCAGCGGTGAGTGTGGGGCTTCTAGAATTGCGAGTTACCATGGATGATTTTGGTCATCATGATAAACTCGGAGAGCTGCTCACCCAGTTCGTTCCATTCTAATTCGTGGGTCCCCATGTGACGTTTTTCAGATGTTCTTCTAGGTTCAATCTTAGCGTTAAAATCTACAACGATGACCTGGAACAATGTGCGGTCTTCTCTGTAGAACTTCTTCAAGTTTATACAGAACGCTTCTTCTTCTTCGCTATAGTTTGATGTCGGCGCGTAAACGACGAGGATTGTCAAAGCGGTACTGATTCGCGACCAGTCCAGTCGTAAACGTCCGCTCCCGGTTGTTAGTTGTTCGAATGAATCGATGTTCATGGCCAAACTCGTGCTGAGAACGGCGACGCTGCCATCTCCTCTGCTGTCGCATTTGCCAATACACAGTTCTTCTGTTGTGTCATAGATGGCGTTAACTGGGTGATGTCTTATCGTCTCGGTCAGGCTGGTGATGGCGCACCTTCTTCTTTAAGCTTGTGTGATCAAACTTTTTAAACACAGTCAGCTAGGCTACTTTAAATTGAATACTTTACTAGGAAATAGAGATGGCCTTAAAGGTCAACTACATTGTTCAAAAGCGTTCAGATGCGTTAACATGCTCTTTTTCTACAAATGGATCCACATGGTGGATAAGAAATCGGCTGTTTGAATTTTTGTGATGAATACCGTCGATCCTTTCAAATAATCTAATCCCCATTCCGTATCACAATGTGAAGTGGGATAATTCTTTGTGCAAAAACCGCAAAACGAAAATAACAACACTGCTTTTTGATTATCTTCAGATTCATGCTCTTGCACATGTTTATGTAGCTTTGTTACATTTCCACTGTGTTACAAATGACGACCAAATGTTGATCGGTTAATTTTGAAATCCTCCACAACGTTTCAAGTAGTTTTTAAAGTGTCAGTTGCGATTGCCTTTTGATGGCTGTTTCACTACCGCCATTGTCGGTATAAAATTTTCTGAACCATTTGCTCACTTATAGCAACATTTGAAGATACCTAGTTCCAATGCAGTATGTCAATGTTTAGAAGAATAAATGAAAAAGAACGCCATGGCGACTGAGTTATTCACACCGGCTTGAAATCATTGAAAAGCGAGTGGTAGAAAAAGTATTATAGTGGAGCAGCAAATAACAAATGAGCTTTGCAGTACTATTAAGTAACAACGTAAGTAATTAAGCAGTAAGTATTATCCACAAAACCTATTTCCTAAACTTCACGACTATAAAATTTTTATCCATTTAATTAAACCAGATTATAAATTATACTGAATAATTAAACAAATAGCGACAGACTTACATGTACCAACTACATAACTACGTCCAAAACAAACCACAGCACGTTTCATGTCTTAGGCACTTTGGAATCTGTGCTCGCAGTCCAGCGCACATTTATAGCAAAGCATTACCTACCCGCTCCACCCGCATTCCAATAATTGCATAAAACTTTCAGAGTCCATTATGTGAGCAATACAACCTGCAACAATTCCAATGAACATTATATAAAAGATAAAACGCTTGGCTTTGATCAATGCTTCAGGGATGCGCCATACATTTGCATTAGACTTCATCAAGCATCGTATGGATCGTGAATCCATATCTGACCTGCTAAATGACTAACGGTTGCTTATCGAAGTACCGAAACAGTGTTTTTAGCTTCAAAACAAGCCTGGTAACGATTAACCGAACATGGAGGAATAGCGGGCTTCGTACAGACAGAACCGTGTACATACGTATATGTGTATATATACATATATATGTATGTATATATACTTATATATATATATATAAATATATGCCCATAGCGATGTCGATCGTCACGAGCACGGTGTTGGTTCGATCCTGCTTCGGGCTCATCAAGCCTCTCATACCTCTGCGGTCGAAGAATTTGTACACGACTTGTCCGAGAAAGAATTACTCGTTCCAGTCCAAGTGGGAACGCTCTAACCCGGTTATCTCAGGGCTCCAAGGAAAATCAGCTCGACCAGTATTTCACGAAATTCGAGACAAAATGAAAATTTCTCAAGCAGCAGTCGAAAGCACACGTAAAAGTTGTATGACCTTCGTGGATGAGGGATGCGAGGAAACGAATTGAATGTGAGAAGTACTCGGATCCAAGCAACAGCTGTGAAAGACGGATCGTATATATATATATATATATATATATATATATATACATATTTATATATAGTATAGCATATAATGTGTGGTGAAGTACAATGGAAGTGACCACTTCGCCGCCAAAAATGGTTCTAAAAGTCTGAAAATGATGTAAAGTGAGAGGCTATCTGAGTGTATCATGATAAACCTTAGAAACTCTTAGTAGAGAAAATATGAAAACCAGATGGAGCATATTGTGGTAATCGTACGAAGGCCTCGCTTAACCGATATCGTTGTTTTTCGGTTTCCTCTCTGATTTATATAAAAGTCATGTGCATATGTTTATTTATATGTTCTTATAAATTGGTCTTCTTTAGTTGATGCGAAGCTGGTATTGGTTTTCATTTGTTTCTTTGAGGAGGGACACTGAGTCCCACTCGTTACATCACGGCTCTGAGGAAGACGAAATCGCCGAAACGTCAGCCATCGACGAACAAGAACAACAGCAACAACAATAATGACAACGACAACGAAGACCTATACCAACCTCGCATAAGCTAAAGAAGATCAGTTTATAAGATCATATAAATAAATATATCAACTATCTATGTCATGGTTCATAGAAATCGGCCTTTTGAGTTGTTTAGTCATGTACATATGGTTGCGCACATTAATGTTAGGGAGTAAAGGTATGCCTTTCAAATCGTTTTCCTTTCCAAAGCCCGATGAGCTTATCGGAATAGAATTGAACGGAATTTGGTCTGCAAAGCATTGCACTCAAACATTAGAATATTTTACCGTTAGTCATCACCTAAACACGCATAGATCTTCACATAATACCTGCTCAAGTGGAAGGTTCCAAATTCACGGGAAATCGGCAGGGTCTTGCAGTTATAAAAAAGACAATCATCTAACCGATATCGTTGAAAACATCGTTATCCATTTACCAACTTGCCTACCGTTTGCCATCTACATGTCCTTCATTACGGCTATCCTAAACCAGATGGAACGATGCACGAAGGATAGCCATGCGATCAAGTAGGGTTTCTAAAATGATTCAACAAAATTGAACACATCCACACGATGATGGAACTCAGTGGAATACATCAATTGTACAGAAAACGCTTCATACCATTTTTACAGCCGTAAAAAGCGGCTATCCAAATGAGAATAAATCAGTTTCGGAAGCTCTGAACAGCCATGATATCATTGCTTAGTGCGAAAGTAATCCAGATTTTCATCATGCTATCACAACACTGGTATCTATCTCAATGAGTCGACACAACGATAGCTCCTCATCGAAATAATTTACACTCATTCTCAATAGCCGTTCGTAAATGGGAACGGATAACATGGCAATGAAAGCTCAGCAGCTATACTATCTTCACTTTGTCGTCAATGCAGTCACCGAAAAGTCAAGCTGACCGATTTCGACATCTCTAGTGGACAAGTCAATGTTCGTTTAAACCTCTGGAAAATAATGCCCATGAGAAACGTTCGCAACTGATGCTCTATTGGCGTACAACGTAGCGAATTTCTCCAAATGTTGCACCAATATGCATCCAGTGTAGATAAGACAACATGATGAACGACTTCGATTGCAGATCTAAGCAGGAATGATAAAACGGATTGGAGAGTTCACAAGAACACCGAAAATATACTGGACAGAACAAACAACACCCGGCTCTGTACCTACCTTTTCGACTTCGTCCACGACTCTTCTCTGCCTTAAGGCACACCGCAAAACTTGGACACCACGTAGACAAGAATAATAGTCAGTCATCTTATCGACTGGGTCATTGAGAAGGCGAATTTAGAAATTCTAATAGTCAAGAAATGAGAGGGAGTCAAGGGTGTGAACTAGATCATCGATCATTGATCCCATAGATTGCTACATACAACCCGAAGATTTTCAAAATTAGGCAGGAAATGAGAAGTGTCCTAACGACAATCAGTGGAAACTTCGTTAGTAACTCGCTCACACGGGACATCAAGTAGAAAAGAACAACACTACTGTTCAGATGGGCCAGACTTAGTGGCAAAGATTTCAGGAGGAAAATATGAAATTGCGAATATCGTCAATTTCTGCTTTTTCCGTTGCTCGTAATTTTGCTCAAGTTTTTCGTTTCCTAGTCTAACTAATTGAAAGATTACTGTATTGGAAATGTGACGCTCTTTGAGCTCTCAAAGCAAGCACGATCTAAAGCGCAATACGTGCACGCGAAAGGGAGAAATCAAAATCTCGGCAACACCTCTTAGATTCGCTTTTATTATTATTTCTGCACTATTATTGTTGTTGTTACTATAATTGCGGCGACATATCACCTACCAAACGATACAGAATCACCGTCATCCATATTATATGCTTCCCTTTCCGTACCTAACGATGACTTTCCTTTTGAACTCCTGCAGTAGCCGCATGAAGAATTCTCGCTCAATCCGCAATACTCAGTGATAGACCAATTCACCATCTAAATCACATTGGGATCATTAACTAAACTGTAAACACATTAGTCAGGATACAAAACTATGGCTATTGTATCTAACAAATCTGACACCGCAATACTGTGGCACACGGTTCCAGTGCAATAACGTACAAGTTTTACGAATTTTTATACAGAATAAAAACAAAATATTCATGTGTATTTTCGAAAGTCTAGCAGATTTATAACACGGCCACGGCATAAGACAAACACCATGCTTTGTTATTCTCATTATAAACAAAAATATCATGTAAAATGACATCTCATCGAGTGGTAAAATATAGAGTGTTGAACTACGATGTATATTCGGCCTTTATCGCCCAGGCAGAGCCACTAAGATGATACCCAGATTCTGAAGAAATTGATATTTCCTTCCAGAAGCCTCGCTAACAGTAAAGTAATGAGAAGACACGCTGCTGTCGCAACAGCGTGTTCTAAACACACATCTAATTTGTGATTTTTGAACAATGGCTGAATACTAGTTGTAGCATGAACAGACGATCACATGTGCAAATGTGCTCCCATTCCGGTTTTGTTCTGCACTCTTCCTTTCCAAACCGGTGTAGCAAATCGACTGTGAGAAGATCTAACTGTTAAGGAACACCTGCTGTTGGAAGAATTGGTCGTGAAGAATAAAGCAAACTATGAAGGCCATATTGTCTGATGTACCTTGAACATCCAGCTATCGCGTAATACGATATCAAGGAAAAACCGACTGAGAAACGAAAAAGGGAGCAAGCAGTTTCCAATATGCCTTCAAAAGAGAGTCAACTAGCGATTTAGGATGTCCGAGATCATTATTCCTATAGACCTGTTGCATTAGTTCATTTAATGTTCACATATGCCTTTAATCTCCTCTCTATCACATTTAATTGTTTGTGGTTTGCACTTAGGAAACGCAGAAGATTCTTCACGGTATGTATTGAACTCAAAGTCCACCATCTGCCATATCTTCAAAAATGATCACGCACTTCTTTGTCTCCTTTTCCTCATCGCTCAATAATCTGTTTTTCAATGGATTTTTCTACTCAGTTCTGCGATTTCTATGTTCTAGTTATACTCCACTTTCTTCTCTGTATTTTTCCGTTTTCGGAACATTTTTAACTCTCATGTGTGACGAATCTGACGTCCAATTACGATGCTATCACACATCCGGGCATACAAGATGGTTCTGCGCTCTTACATTTCCATTCATATTTGAGTACCACGGAGTTAGAAACCTAAGCCTAAGCAAAAAAAAAAACGGTATTTGAAGTCATACTAATCTGCATCTATGTTAGGACCTCTCAGCATCTTTGTCGTTAGCAGAAGTGACGCTATTTCCTTTTTCTAATAACTCGTTATCACATCTACTATGCGGATTGCGGCATGTTTTGCATTGTATTCGTTTCCTCGCATCCAACTTCCACAGCGACGTTTGAACATTTCGCATGTTGTTTCAACTTGAGAGTCTCGTCTTGTTATGAATGCCGGTCAAGTCGGTTCTCCTTGCAATCATGGAGACAGCCAGACCAAGGTGCTCCCATATCGATTGGAGAGCATGGGCGAGATCGAATTAGAGCCTTTTGCTCCCTGGTCTATTGCATCACCAACCACTGTGCTATCCCTGCCCTACTTTGTAGGCTATTAAGTGTTTGAAAATAGATCACACTTGGCAAAAGTCCGTGTCAGATAGGCTACCGATGGGCAAAAATGCAGCAATAAAGGACTGTGTAGCAACATAGAAACATGAACTGCAAAGAAGGAAATGAATGCACGGATACCGATGAATATAGTGCAATCTCAAACACATCGTGTAATGTAAAGCTCTAAAAAGCTCTCGACGATGAACAATCCTTGAGGAATGCGCCATGCATTCGACTTCACTAAGCATTGTTGGAGGTGACTGAATGCATATCTAGCCTTTACAATGACTCGCGGTGGCCTACCGATGTATGGAACCAGTGCTACTATTCTCCCAGACAAGTCTGGTACCAATTTATCGAACCCGGCGGGATGGAAGGCTTGTTGGGCTATGGGCTCGAGGATCAATTCCACGTGTGGCGCCTCCAACCACTGCCCCACACGCGCCATTGTGTGATATGGATATACAAAATCGTTGGTGCGCATACGGATCTCACAACAAATGACTACAGTATACATTTGCAACGGTTTCTTCCCCTGATCAGAGATTTTACTAAATCTCTTCTAGTAAGTTGATAACTTTCCCATCATAAATATTGTTATATACAAACCATACCGTCAACTTACTGACCTACGGTACATTCCAAGAGGAATTTCCATGGTCGACTTTCTATCAACCTCGGTGTTGTTCAATAAGTCAGTGTTCTACTCTTGAGCAGACATGAAGTTAGACGATTTATTCAAAATTGACTGACATTTCAGCAATCTGTATTTCTTCAAAGCCTGAAGAGGCCAAATTGACACGGAATCTACTCAGCCAAACACATTCATAAACCAAGCAAAACTGGATATATCTATATATTTCACCTGCATAGTAAACAGGTTCTTTGAAACACTCACCGTTTTGTTTATTGTAAGCCTTTCAGTTATTGTTGGAGACCAGACGCACAAAGTCTTACATGATTCAAGAATGTGCCTGGCTCAGGTCAAAAAAGCCGGAGGTATGGGAGTGGGCCACTTTGCGGTTAAATTTTGGATTTTTGTTACTAGTCAGAACGTCTCAAGATTTTTAGGCGCTGATGTTTCAGATTCCTGCGAGAGTATAGTGATTCTCCCTTATCCCTTTGTGCACTATGTGTTCCTAATGGAATAGTCAGCTTAATATTGCCAACTATGTGCTCTTTTGCAGAGATTTTTCATTCAACAGGTGTCTATGGTGGGGAACGAACGCTTTATTGACCTTTCCGGGAGTAACGCGTTCACCACCACACCATGCGGGTCCTTCGTTTCGTCTGTCTCTCAGCTATTTCTATCAATCTTTTTGCCACAGCAATCACCCGTCAGCGGGGTTGATCTGGGGAGTCCAAATCGGCCTAGAACCCAGTTAAGCTGTGGCTGTAGTTGAAATCACATTAGAAAATTTTACAAAACGTAAAAACATTGTGATCCAGGAATAGCTGAGTATTCATGAGATGGACTGGGATGTATTTCAGCAACTGGATGAGAATTAATTTTATAAACCAACCTATTCTATCCGTGGGACCGCCTAAACAACTGACGATGGGTTTAATCTCTAAGGTTGAGGGTTCAGTAGACACATAGTTACTAGTGGATATTAACTTATGAATTTTTATAAGTAGATATAATACAGGACATTTTAGGAATTCAATTTCAAGCTACTAAATCGGTGACGGATTAAAACCTACGCTGGTTGCCACTCCGACCCATTCAATTTTCGGCATCGACTTTTGAATTCCTATTTTAGACGATGGGTAATAAAGGTACGCATCTTCAAGACGTTTCTCCGCTATCGCAACACATAACTGGCGAGAAATTACCACGAACTCCCCATCTTTGCCATTAACTGATAGTCTAATAATTTTTGCTTTTATTAGTTCTTAAAACCCACCCGACGGTCCACTGCTTCATCGTGGCTGGGAGGTGTTCCTGAGTGTTAGGTTGTGATGTACAATGGAGGACTCATCCCCAAGCAAGGTATCCCAAGCTGAGAAGGAGTCCGGCTTTTCCATCAGGAAGGCTAGCTAAGAGTAAACCAATACCAGGATGGACCACCGTCCTGGTATCAAACTAGTCGCATGGTGGCAAATCTTCGTCTGATCCACAAAGAGCTGCGACTGCCTGTGGTGGTGACGACCTGGAGTTGAGTTTGGCACGGCTGACCTCGGAACTCCAGAGAAAAAACCAGCAAAACTCCGGAAAATGCAGATTATCCTGGGCCCCGCAGAATACCATATCTTTGCGATGCTGCGAGAATGGGACTAACCTTTTCTTTCGTGAATGCAGTCTAGTCTTCAACAATAACTCGAAGATGGTAATAAAGAACAAAACCGTAAGTTTTAAAGAAGCTGTCTACTTTGCGAATGAAACTTATGTAATCTTCTTTTTTTTTTTGATAAGCTTACACAAGCCTACTCAGCTACTTATGAACTTAACAAGTTTACACATTGTGTCTTTTCTGCTTAGGTCATGAGAAAGTGTTTGGCTGAGTAGACTGCATGCCAAATTGACCTTTGCAGACTTTAAAAAAGGCCAAACCGCCGAAACGTCAGCTACCGTTGAATAAATCTCGTTATTGACGGCGTCTCATTTGCTCAAGAATAAAACATTGATTTTGAAAAGGACTTCTTCGTCAAGCTCCACTTGGTCCTGCTACGGAGAATACATAGTTTCGATAGTGAGTACCACAATCGAGATCTTATGCGTCTGCAGCATAAATTCACAGATGATTCTCACGCGATGATGTGCAGTTCGCACCAGTAGCACATGGGTTGGTGCTCTGAGAACGGTACTTAGGATACTTCGTGTTTTTTTTTAGTGGGGCGAAACGGTGGATGCGCACTGAGTTCAATGCAGTTTCCACCCGTCGGGAAATTAGGCATCGTAACAAGAGACAGAGAGTGAAATCCACCCCTAATTTCCGAATGTATTTAATGATATGTCCACAATATCGACAACGCTTATGAAAGAAATCCTTTAATAGTCAGGCTTTGTCCTGAACACCTTACCACGTTTTCAAGCTCGCACCTTACGTCTCGCATTATCACTCCGCTGAAGACCTCCATCAACATGCACTAATCTTATTGTAAATCAGACTTTCGACTCTTCTCTCCATTCTGTACTATCGAACAGTAAAACAAGCGAGAAGGGCAGTGGTTACAAAAAACCTACTGGAAAAATGGAAGTCGACAGTCAGACAGGCCACTTTTTGGGCAACCACTGGAAAGTGCGCAGTAAAATATCGAGCTCATGGAAAAAAAGAGTTATATTCATGGAATTGAACCACGTATCCCATATATCTGAACCGTAGTGTTCACATTATAGGAAGCATTTAATACATCGATTCATCAAAAACAACTAAGGCAACTGAAACAAATCTATTAAAATACAAAAAAAGAAATAACAGAAGAAATTATAACAAAGAAGATTTTACAATAAATACGTAAAGTTAAGAACCGGTATTTGAAAACAACGATTCCAACCCTAATGGTTACAAGTACGCCATGAAAAAAAAAGAACTGGAAGCTACCAAAGTGATGTACGAATTCGATCATTAATGCACAGCTGCATTGAGAAATACTGCAGACGACGATCTTCCAATCACTCTTGAAAACGTGAGCCCGGGTTTAACTGGCGAAGAAAAACCTTCTCAGAGCGTTACACCAAAGACGCAAACATCAGTATTTATATCAGATCACGTCCAAACTGAAAAATGAAAGTAGAAAAAAATCACAACGCATACGAATGAAAGAGATATTTCGGTCGTTGTGAATGGCTAGCCTTTGTTTCGCTAGAGGTCTACAAAAATGATAAAGTCAAGGTTACCCAAAAAGGTATATAATACATCTAGAAAATTTCTTTAAGGCAATGTCTAAAGAAATATGACCATATTTTACCCTAAGGAAACAGAAGAAAGTGTTTATCCAAACCACACCCAAAAAGAAGCCATACTGACATAAGAAACAATTTGTTCTACCACGTGTCGATACCGTTCACTAATCCACTTCTGGCGAATGTGAATGAACCATTTCGTTGTTTGCACACATATCTGTAGCTATCGGTGGCGCAGAAGTGACTGAACCAGTCGAACGCTGAGATTTTTTTCTAGGTTGTTGAGGTGGTCCACCCACAATGCTTCGCCATGATGTTATTGTACTGAGCATGCTGGTTTTAGCCTGAAAAGTTTTCAAAAACTTCATTACATCTAGCATATACGACCTTATCTTGTTTGATGATTAAAGAGATGTAATAAAAACTGACCAACGGTTTACCGCCTTATCGTAGCTGCGCGGCGTTCCTAGGTGTCGCAACAGCGGAGCGATTCATTTATCAGGCAGGATCTCCGAAGCTGAGAAGGGCTCGGGCGTTTCCATCAAGAGTCCCAGCTAAGAGTAAACCAATGGTGGATCCACCACCGCCCCGGTATCAAACTAGTCGCATGGTGGCAAATCTCCCTCTGATCCACAAGGACTGCGGCTGCCTGTGGTGGTGAAGATCTGGGGCAGACTTTGGCCAAGCTGTCCTCGGAACTACACCCGGGGAATGAAAATTATGCTGAGACCCACACAACCAGTGAAAGCGGGCCATCCAAGCATCTAAATGTACAAAAAATAATGAACCTGGAGGCTGCTTAGTGTCCCGCATATTTCCGTCATTCTCGCAAGTAACATTGCAGCACGAGCGTCTCTTTCTTGTGCTTTGAATCTTTTGTCGAAATCAACCGGCTTTACGAGTGGAAGACGTTGGCAGATCTTGAAATGACCGAGTCAAACGCTTTAAAAACAAGGGTAAGCATGAAGCAAATAAACACGAGAATAATGATGAAGAGTTGGAGAGAAAAACGAGGAATGTTTGGCACAGAATGGTGTACATCTGATAAATATGTGAATAATGCGAATCCTAAAGAAGAAAAACCTAATTACAAACAGGGAAGAAGCAAATAATAGGCAAGTTGCAAAGACATGTCCTACTTGGAACCTCACAAAAATTTTTAGGACGAAAAAAAAATTGAAAACTGTATAATCTCTTTCAAGGAATGTTACCACTCTTCCTCATATAAATCAGCTATGAACCTTATTTGCCTCCCTTATTATTTCGGCGTTTGCAGGAAATCTTCCTTCTTCCACTCCTTTCAAATAGTTACAAATGATTTCTATTCTATCAAGCAACATTCCTATAGCTGACCCAGCTGCCCGCATTTGTTTCCCTTCAGTGGAAACGGCTACATCATCGCCATCCTAAATATATGAAAAATTTTTGCAATTTCTTGAAATGAAACGTTATAGCTAAAATCACTCTTAGTAAACGAATATTCAAATTCCAATACATTAATGTGACGAGAAATTAGGTCAAAATTATTAACCCCTTCATCAACTGGTCTACTAAACACAGTCATGAGATAATTGTTGTAAAGAATTCTTCAAGGTGGTGAGCGTGGATTCCATCTGCAAAACACTTCATCACCAATTATGAATCAAATGCATTGAACTAGCGAATATTTTCTCAACAATAAGTTGGTTTCAGTGCGCATATCCACAAATAATCAAGCTTTTCAAATCGAGAGAAGGAAAGCTCTTCTTCTAGCGAACATTTCGGATAGAGCGCATTTTATGCAAACACATACGGAGCCGCAGTGGCAAGTATGACATATATATAGTGGTCATTTACTTTCTGATGGTTTATTTGAATGCGCAAAAACCCTCTCTCTAAGTTGTTTCAATTGCTCGATAGCTCTTCCAACACAGATGTGGTGGATGTCGGTCGGAAAAAAAGCACTATTCTGTCCTTAGAAATGTTTCAAAAAACTTTTCTCGAACGAGTTTATTGACTGATAATTTGATAGTCAACTAGGCGCTATTCCAGTTTTAATCGCTATAATGAATCATAGTTATTGCATGGAATACGGTTGAATAAAGAATACCAAAACAAAACAAAAAAGCAGCAGATGTTGCAAAACACTGCCAAACACCGACAGCGATGTCCTTTGAAGATGAAACACAGTGGCATGTAGTAAATAACCTCACACACACCATTCATATCCACAGAACGATAGAGTAAAGGCTTTTTTCCAATCTTACCGAATGCAAAAATGTTATGTGTTACTGTTTTAAAACGCAAATCTTCTTGTTACTTTTTCGTTGAGACTCGTATTCAAAACAGAGCAATTGACTAAGAGGAATTTCGTTCAGAAGTATGCAATAAAGCCTGCGAAAAAATCGCTAAAGGTCCAGCATTCACGTCGAAAGTTGTAAAGTTCCTTTTTGCTTTGAACTCACCTTCCAATTCGTTTAAAACGTGAATTTTACATTACTCAAAACTAAAGAAATGTCGTCCTCCGAACGGTTTACCGCCTCATCGTGGCTGGAGGTGTTCCTGGGTGTCAGACTGCGATGTACAACAGGAGGATTCGTCCCCCCGGCAGGGTCTCTCAAGCTGAGAAGGAATCCGGCGTTTCCATCAGGAAGCCTAGCTAAGAGTAAACCAATACCAAGATCCCATCGTCTAGGTATCAAAGTCGCATGGTGGTGAGTCTCCCTCTGATCCACAAGGGCTGCGGCTGTCTGTCGTGGCGACGACCTGGGGCAGACTTTGGCCAGGCTGTCCTCGGGACTCTAGGGAACCGCAAAGGCTTAACCAGCAAATCTTCGAAAAATGGTGATTATGCTGGGGTCCGCACAACTAGTGATGATGGGCCGTTCAAGCATCAAGTAAAGGAGTGTCCTAGGAAAATTGTGTGTACCCCTAGAGTGGTAATACGAATACGTCACGTTATTCGGCATATCGCATATATGTGAAGACGTATCATTTGACTGTACTTTCCTAGAATGATTTTTTATTAGTGGCTTGTAAGTTTGCCATTTAACCAAGTCAGAAATACAATACTTCAAGAATGCAAGTTGCTAAAAAAATTTGCAATCCATCTAGCTTTTTCAGAAGGTTTTCGTAAGAGTTCCTGCAACGGTACCCTTATATGTAAGTGCAAAAAGGATGGGTAAATTCAACAGAAAAGACCCAAAAGCTAAATTTCGGCCACATGAGAAACAGCTTCTTTAGACTCCCACTGTTTTCGATGAATCTTCCTTAATGATGGAGAACAACCACATTACGGTTACCTGGGTGGATAGTGTTTTTGTCTCAGACTAAAAAAAACGGTTTGAAACATTGTGTGTAACGTTGAATGTGAAGGCGTTCGTCCTTGTGGTTCATCCTGAGATTAAATTGTTAGATTACTTGGATACTTGGATGCCCTGCCTTCATTGGTAGCGTGGCATAATTTCCATTTTTTCGGAATTTTGCTTTAACCATTGTTTCCCTGAAGTCCTGATGCTAGCCATGTCAAAGTGTTCTCCAAATCAACACCATCACAGAGCAGTCGCCGCATTTCTGGATCAGAGTGATTTGCCAGTATGCGACTAGTTTTATCTCAGGACAGTGGTGGACTCTGGTAGTTGTTTATTCTTAGATGGGCTTCCTGATGGAAACGCAGGACTACTACTCAGCTTGGGAGACCCCGCCGAGGGGGTGAATCTCCCTGCTGTACATCGCGGCCCGAGAACCAGGAACAACTCTCAGCTCAGATGAGACGGTAAACAGATGTGAGGATTGATAGATTAACAGATTTAAAACTCAGGATGAAGTGAAAGGAGGAATGCCTTGGTATCACCTGTGACCTCATACAATATCTCATACCAATTTCTTAACATTTATACTCCTCATTCAAGTGAACTCTGTGCAGCGGGTCTACATCGGCGAGTATAAGATTTGTAAAGAAGAAGAAAACGGTGAGTGTTTAAGAGATACTGTTTTCTGTGTAACTGAAACACAAGTGTTGAATTATTTTCGCTGAAGTTATCGAAGTAGCAGGTTACGAAGAACGCAAAACCAGCATAAACGCTAGTTATCGTGAAATAAATATTGTAATAACAACCTCGTGTTTGTTCATCAAGAAAAAGTGTTACAAAGAAACAATATCACAGAACACAAATGACGTAGACAGCAATCATAAATACCATACTGTTCTGAAAATATTTAGCCAACTTCAAAAAATATGTCGGAAGTAACAGCTCCTTGATTAGCTAATTGGTAGCGTTGCGAGCCACATATGACTTCTACAGGCCCAAAAATAATTACATCTTCCATCTTTTACGTTCATAGAAAAATAGTTCATAGTGAATTTTTTGAAGTAAACACCGTTAGAATCCTCAGATATTTGCGAATGAGAATTCTCTGGAGATCAAAAAAAAGGTATTTTCCTGTTTTTATCAAGGCTCGTATCTCGTACAGCGAAGCGATTTACAAAGTAGGATTTCGTAGGGGAAGATGTGACAACGGCATTCCAATAATGCACGGTGTTTCCAGCTGCTACGCTTGTTTTTAGAAAGGTTAAAATTGTTTGGAAACGCTAAAATTGAAATTTAGTTTCAGCATTAGGTGAATTAATACCTAAGACATTTTATAAAGATTACATGTAGTAGTGAAAGTGGTGGAGGAAAGGGCTTTATGTAAACATGTCAAGATTTCAACCCC
>UYYA01001050.1:0-23654 GCA_900624975.1 Angiostrongylus costaricensis | reverse complement strand
GAGGAAGACGAAGACGTCGAAACGTTAGCCGAAAATAAATATATTTATCAACCTCGTGTAAGCTTATCAAGAAAGAATACCTCTGTCATTAATTCTAATCGCGACGGATTCTGATACGTAGGGATCACATGTATCGTGTAGATTCTTGAATATCATGCGACTCCGTTCATGAATTCTGTATGAAAATGACCACCGGTACTGTCGACAACCCCCACTTTCATCCTAGCTTTTTCTTCGTGAGTATTCTTTACTACGATCCTTCATTATACCTTTAGCGCGTAAAACTCTTCACAATTATTATTCACCTTACCATGAAAAGTGAACAAGCAGTAAACGAAAATTGATTGGATTAATAGTGAGATCTTTCTGCTCCATGCTAGGTGTTACTGCGGTTTTTATATCTATTCCATAGCTCTCCCAACATAAATCTAAAACTTGCATAAAACGTCTGACGCGCCCAAAACCTCGAAATAAGCGTTGCTCGTGCGATACTCTCGAATAACGTTTAAATTGCGCAAAACCTCGGAATAAGCGTTTCCTCTGCGAATCAAATGCTATCCTCAGCAGCCAAAACTAAGTGTCTAAATGCTTATTCGCTTAGCGAACAGCTTCTCTTAAACACTGCTAAGTATGAATGTCAATTTAGCTCTTCTAGGCTCTGATATAGACCAAACTACCAAAGTTACATTTAATGTTTATGCATATGTAAATCTATATATATATATATATTTATTTATTCTGCTATGAGAACCCACGTTGACAAAGATCCATAATCCGCTGCAGCTACTCCTTCCATTAATTCTCCGCTGATAATATCGCGCTAAAAACCTTCAAAATCAATGATTTTCGAGTGATGAGAACCTTCTCCTTCAAACCTGCGCAATCTTAATGACATCTGAATGAACAGGGAGCCCATGCACGCTGATAGCACTTTGTTCTTACTTTCAAATTCAACTGAGCGAAAAAAATATAACTCAACGGTCTGATTACTATGGAAGTAAATGTGGTCAACAACCAGATATGCGAACCTCCCTTATTAAGTGGACTCATAGGAAGGTGAGTAACACATTGAAGAAGACAAGAAAGAATTGGTTTATTCACTTATCGCGCTTTGCATCATTCCTTCTCCTTGACCTTTTCCTCAGAGACGTTGTTATTTCAAAATCACGCAAAAACTGTTCTCAACATCACGCAATACACCAGTGAGAGACAAGAAGCTCAAGCATTTCATTTTCCACCAAAATGGTGCAATATGAAACGAATTCATATTTCGATATCGATGGAATAATATCAGACGTTTTCTCACCAGCAAGTGTGGGCGAAGATTGGATGTGACGAGACCCTGACATGACATGGACTACCGATGAGGTCGGATGCTGCACAAAGCCGTTCGCATAGTTTAAGACTAACAAATAAACATCAGGCAATAAAATAACCATAGTTGCAAGAAAGCCACAGCTTCAGGAAAATCTGAAAGGAAACAACGATATTCTTTTGTACGAAAATGCACCCAAAAACTTCAGTGATTCACTCGTTCGCTCCACAAAATCAAGGAATTTCACGTGCCAAATGTTAACAGACAATCAGTGAACATTTCGGAGAAAAACGAGAAAAACGCATGGACAGCGGTTCAGCTTCTTCGGGTTTACTCAATTTTAATGATATAACGGAGAAGACCTTTGGGAATGATCAAATGCAATTTCCATCATGAAGGAGCTCTACGAAACTCGTCAATAGATCAAACTTCTCGTTTAGTCGAATTCACTGACAGTCTTAAATATGTGATAACAAACCCAGCTCATCTTTTTTTTTGTCAGATCCATAAAAGCCTTCGTCCTCTCGCCTTCTACTTCCGTGCTTTCCCAACCCTGTCGCGCCATGCAAACATGCTGCAGCTTATGTCGATTGAGTGCTCTCTGGAGATTCGCAAAGCAATTCGTCTCACGTCGTTGTCGTTTCTTCTTACCATCTTTACGTCATTGCCGCATTAAAAACTAACTGTGTGTGCAGTAGAAAATGTTTAACCAAACCCTTTTTTGTTGGCTGTTGGTGATTTTTTTGGGTGTTGTTTATACGATCGATATTTCCATATCTGTATTGAAGCAGCCTTGTAATCTGTCGCATCGCATTGTCTACCATTTCTATCTTCATACAGCTCAGGGAAATAGTAACAGTAGGTTCCCTATCTAAGGCGTACGCATGAATAACGTGTAACTTTTTTTTACTGCCTATTATTTTTTTATGTCAATGAAGAAAATGGCGCGTAGCACAGTTGTAAGAGTTATCATTCAATACATGTGGAATTGATCTCCACTGCCCTAGCTCACCAAGCCTTCCATCTCTCCGAGGTCAGCAAAATGACAGCAAACTTGTCTGGGAAGGTAATAGCACTAGCTCGATACAACGATAGGCCACGACGAGTCATTATATAGTCCAGATATGCATTCAGTAACCTATAACAATACTTACCTCTCAGCGGTGGTGTGGTGGTGAACGCGCTACTCTCCGGAAAGGACAATAGCGCGTTCGTTCCCCACCGCAGACACCTGCGGTCTGGAGGTTTGCAAATATCTCAGCATTATTGAAGTTATATTTCACAATGTATACCATGCCGTTTAAAAGAGTAGGCAGTAAATAATAAGTTAAAATTATGATTATAACTGCGGTCTCTCAGTTTAGTTTGATGACTAAAGTGTTAAACCTCGATACTTGGATACTTGGATGGCTCCCCTTCACTGGTTTTGCGGGCTCCAGAATAATTCCCGTTTTTTTTCGGAGTTTTGCTGGTGTAGCTACTGTAGTTCCCTAGAGTCCCGAGATCAGCATGGCCAAAGTCTGCCTCAGGTCTTCTCCACCACAGGCAGTTTCCAGTCTTTGTGGATCAGAGGGAGATTTGCCACCATGCGACTAGTTTCACACCAGGACGGTGGTCGATACTGGTACTGCTAAAGGTAGATATGAAATCGTAATCGAAATCTCTAATTATAATTCTTTTACTATGTATGAATACATAAGCTAGATCGAAACCAAATGGATTTTAAGCGAAAACAACCACAACGTTGCTGAGATATTTGCAAAACTCTGCACCGCACGTGTCTATGGTGGGAAACGAATGCGCTATTGTCCCTTCCGGGGAGTAACGCGTTTACCACCACACCATGCTGGTCCTTCGTTTCACCTGTCTCTCAGCTAGTTTTATCGATCAGCGCCATCAGCAATGACCCGTCAACGGGATTGATTTGGGGAGCCCACATTGGCATTGAACCCAGTTAAGCTGAGGCTGTAGTTGAAATGACAGTTTTACCTTTTATTTTCTGCCTACTACAATTTTCACGGCAGGGTATTAAGCGAAATACAACCACAACGTTGCTGAGATATTTGCAAAACTCTGGACCGCCAGTGTTTATGTTGGGGAACGAACGCGCTATTGTCCTTTTCGCGGAGTAACGCGTAATGCAAAATATCTCAGCAACGTTGTGGTTGTATTTCGCTTATTACCCTGCCATGAAAATTGTAGTAGGCAGAAAATAAAAGTTAAAACAAATAAATTTTATTCATAAATGAGTTTTAGAAAGATATTTTCGAAAAGGTTCAGAGTTTAGTAGCGATTTTCACCACCTTTTTGTGATGCATTTTTGATGGCTGGGATGAAAGACGCGTGTGGCGCAATGGTTGGAGGGACCGCTGCCACACACACGTGGAATCGATCCATGCGTCCATGGCTCACTAAGCCTTCCATTCCTCCGGGGTCGACAAATTGGTAGCAGACTTGTTTGGCAGGATAGCACCACTGGCTCGGCTTGTTACATCGGTAGCCCCCACAAGTAGAGACGTTCAGTCAGCCTTACAATGTCACGAATAGAATCCGTGCATGCAGAGTTACTCAGAATCGCTTAACGTAGCATGATCGTTATTTTGCCAGCTTAATACACAAACGACAACTCGTAAGCATTATCATATTTTGTTTTGACCCTAATTTGAATGCATATGTGTTCCCTGTGATAGATTTGCTTACAGTTTCAAATTTTGTTCCCCTATTGTATTTTCCATTTTGTGCTCATTACTACCATAAAGACATGTGTGGGAATTTTTTTATAAGGCCAGTCTTCACATGTGCTGTGCGGATCCCAGCACTTCTCACATTCAATTCGTCTTCTCGCATCCATTGTTCACGAAGATCTTCCAGCTTTTACGAGTGGCTTCGGCTGCTGCTTGAGGATTTTCATTTCATCTTGAATGTCGTATAATGCTGGTGGAGTGAATTCTTCCTAGGTTCCTGAGATAGCCGGGCTATAGCGTTTCCATCTGGATTGAAGAAACTGATCTTTCTCCGACCTCGGACGGATGAGAGGCTTGGTTGGCCCATAGCGGAATCGACTTAGTACCACGCTCGTGATGACGGGCATCACTACCACTGTGCTATCTCCCTCTTGAAAATTTTACTACGCAGAAATATCAAAATTTCATAACAATTCCCCAAGAACCATCCAATATATACGAAAATCCTTTTGTTTAATTTTCAAATTTCACTGATAGTCGTTTCACTAAGCCTTTCTTTGATTATACTGAGTAGTTCGTAATTGTCAAATTATGCTTCTGGAAGGGCACGTTGTGGAGCAGTGGTCAAAAGCACCCTGCAACACACACGTGGAATCGATCCCAGCTCCCGTGGCCCACCAAGCCTTCCATCCTTGCCGGATCGGCAAATTGGTACCAGTAGGATAGCAGCACTGGTTCGGTACATCGGTAGGCCACCGCGAGTCATTGTAAGGGCCAGATATGCATTCGATCACCTCCAAACGATGCTTAATGAAGTCAAGTGTAACGCTCATACCTCAGGGATTGATCAACGCCGAGAGCTTTATCCTTTTCTATCCTTTGTGCTCCTGAAATCTTTGCTGTCTCGAAAGCTATTGGCCATGTTAAACGGAGAATATGATGTAAATCAGTAAGAATTCATCACAGATGTAAAAACCACCTAGAAACCATTCGTGCTCCTAAATTCGATAATTTTTGGTAACAAGAAGAAAGCGATTCCTTTTTCGAAACCTTGTGCGAAATGTGAGAGGTTGAGAAAAATAGTGAGAGTAGGTTTGTGCTTCGTTTTTCTTCTGATGACCTCGAAAGAGAATCATAACACTTTTTTTCCTGGCACACAATCCATGATGCGTAACGCTATCGCCGACCTAGAACCGACCTTTACACTGTAATCACGACCGGCCAGTAGAAGAACGTCATCTGTGTTTTGAAAACCGTGGAGAACTTTCACCGGTTATCAATTCAGTGACCAAAAGTGATATTGTAGCTGTGGAAAAAAAGTAAAATAATTGAAATATGAGGTACAAAATGCTGAAAACTTTTTTGTATTCACCACCTTTTCTTTTCTTCTTTCTTTTCTCTTCTTCCTTCTTTTTTTTTTCAAATTGAAGAACCTCTTATCGAGAAAATTTTGAAAAATTCACGAAAATATCTTGCTGTTGCGAAAATTCCTATATCAAGTAAACCAATGCTCAGATCTCCGAAAATAATGTCAGGCTGGCGAACTGCAAAAGAAACGAAAAAAAGCATGAGTAAGAATTGCATGAACTGCAAATTTGTATGGGGAAAATGAGAGAATAAGTTATGCGGAACAATCCACTTTTTCAGCTCAAATGAATAATTTGGTGCCGAAAATTGCAGAATTTCCGTGCTTACCCCAACCAAAAAGATCTGTTCAGTTTTTGTTCACTTTATTTACATGGCCCCACCCCACAACGTGCACGGATTCCAGCGTTGCCTTTGTTCCATTCTTCTCCTCCTATGCAAAATCTACGTGATGATTCCGTGAGAAGTAGTCCGGCTTCTCCATCAGAGACAAAGTTAAGAGTGAACCAATACTAGGATCCACCACCGGTCAAACGAGTCGCATGGTGGCAAATCTCCCTCTGATCCACAAGGGCCGTCGACTGCCTGTGGTGGTGACAACCTGGGACACACTTTGGCCAGACTAACCCTGTGATTTCAGGGAACCATAATGGCTAGACCAGCAAATCTGTGGAAAGTGGAAATTATGCTGGGGCCGCGAAACTATTGAGGATGGCTATCCAAGTGGCCAAGTATAGTAGGGAATAAAAAGATTCTTATGATATATGGGGCTTTTCACCAGATTTGTTTCCTGTTTTGAAATTTATCATTTCTTCTTTTGCACTATTTTTTTAGCCTAACATTAAAAACTCCAGTGTTTCAAAGTTTACAGAAAACTCTACCACTTTTAAATTATGAGCGCATCGGTTGACCAATAGCTAAACGCTGAATAGAATGATTCATTTCAACGCTAAGGTCGGATTCGAACCAACGGTATTACATGTGTGGGCGATGTGGTGTTGAACGCGCACTCCCAGCCGTGTTTTAAACATTATTCCTTTTTTAAATCATTCAAATCAGTCCAAATTAGAAAATTTTTAAGCACAAGGAGAAAATCATCCTCATCATAATTTTTTTAGAGTGGTGTTGGTAAGATTACATCATTTCAACCCTCGTCGTCGAAAAGAGCCGTTCTGGTCTAAGCCGCTCCACGAACTGCCCTTATCACACCAACGTTTCCCACGAACGTATCCATGATTTAGTGTTATTCACTGATATAGCAACTAGTCCATGGCGATGTCGCTTTTAGTTAGCACTGTCTCCCACACCTGTCTCTCTCCTTACCATTCATTAGGGTCACTGACTTTATAACTAACTGTCACAGAACCAAAAATCCCACGTTTTTTGCGTTTTATACTAATTTTACAGCTCATGACTTTTTTTACATATTTAGATGGGTTTCGTGCCGTATATTCCGTAGAATATCTCATCGTTTTTTGCTGATTTTTAAGGTTTTCCACAGGTCTTCCTATTCATTCTCTTGAAAACTTTACTTTTTCTTCACAGACAATCTCCGTTCTCATGACTGCAAAAAGGTTTTCGCACTCTTCCGAAAACGACCAGACAGGAAGCAGAGAAGATTTCGTAGCAGACGTGATCCACTTCTTTCTCACATTTAACAGCAAAAGTGCCGACATCGTTTTTTTAATCATTCCTGGACTTAAAGAGCTGATTGGTCTGCAACTCTTGTCGAGCCAAAAAAAGCCTAATCAAACTGAATCCATGGGAAAAAAAAACCAGTCCAAAGGATAGACGTCGCAAGTCATTGTAAGAGCCAAATCCACATTTATTACCTCACCGAGCTCATGAGTGGAACATGATGGTTGCGACGCCTTCCACTGAAATTAGTTTACGTTTCGGCGTTTAGTTTTTGTCGCTCGTTATGTTATCGGGCTTTAATTTGTCTGTCTTTTTGAAACGAGATTTAAAAAATAGTCATTTATCACCAATAGCGGTTCTGAAAAATGCTTTATGGGCTCCTTGGAGTTGTAGGATGTGTTGCCTATCGAACTAAAGAGCGGTGGGGTTTCATTCTCATAGTAGGGTCATCAAAGCTAGAAACCGGTTCAATAACTCCATCCAGAAATGTAAGCCCCTGGACTCCAGCAGAACCCAGCGATCTCGTAGTACATTCCTTGCCACTGAGAAAATGAGAAATAAGGGGCTTCGCACTTTTATGTAGCCTTACCCGAGCTCCCTTAAAAACCAGAACTCTGTGTAGGAAAGTGTAAAGTTTAGTAAATTTTCGATTGAGTCATTTTAGTGCTATATTTGAAAATAGCAAAAAAAATCCCTCAATGTCTTTAGAAAGTGCATACTAAGACTGTGAGGCTTACGTGATACAAAAGAAAAGGCATAGAACATCTACAGAATCTTGCAACGCTGTTAGGAACAACGAGTTTTGCAAAGAGAACCTTGGTCACTTTTCTTTGATTAGCCCTCGCTCGCGGCCGATTTAAATCAGTTTGTCTCATTGACTGACAGCTCAATTATCGACCTCAGTGGGTCAGTCGAGAGACTCCGGTTAGAACAACAAGAACTAGTTATATCGTTCGAGTAATCGATTATTTTTGACATCGCTGGATGAATGTTTATCGATCGATTCGCACTCTATACGATAATCCAGATGGTGATTTGACGATATGAGCGATGACTGTGGTCGTGGTGCCGGTTGACGACGACGGGTGCCATTCGGTGCGTAAATTTCTGGTGCTTTGACTCAGCTCATTGCTGAACCTTTCACTACACTATTGTAGTCACATATTCAGGTTCTTTCCAGGCATTCAGGTTAGGAAAACGTATATCTTCAGTTTTTTATCGTCTTCTACTCTCCCTTATTCTGTTTTCCACGCTATTATTCTTACACATTTTATCTACAGACTTCTATCCATTCGATTTTCGTTCTTCAAACACTCAAGTATTTAGTTCAGTGTCGTAAGATCGAAGAATTTGCAAGGATTGTTCGATGGTGAAGCAGACAGTGGAAGCACTCCTTCAGAAGTTATCCATCCGTTTCAACTTTTGGAAATAGGTGGAAAATTCTAGCCTTTGGGTTATTGAAACAACTTTTTGATAAGATCCGAAGCATATGCGTTTACTAAAAAGCAGACTTACCTCTGTTTAACCGCGAAACGACATGATCGACGTGTAGTGTTCAATGTGGATGCTGGTTTCCCTGTAACTAAAATGTGGCCTGACATGAAATCTCTACGTAGCAAAGAAGTGGTGGCCTTCATTTCACATTTTCCGTCTATTTTTCTTCCGCACTATTCTTCCTCACAAGAATTCTCTAAAAAGCAAAACAAAATAGTGCCTTTTTCATATTTATTTCATATTTTCCGTCTATTTGTTCTATTTATCCCTTTCCCATCACCATCTATTTATTTCCTTTCCACGGCATTCATAGGCTTTCGTCAGGACCAATGGAAAACTTCCAAGTGTTTATCCGCTTCCATAGGTTCTCATGGGTTTCCAGGTAAAACTTCCCTGACATTTCAACCATACAATGAAACATATGACAAGGCCTTATGTAAGTAGAATTAAGAAAGGCAATGAATAGTCCTTGCTTTTTTTTCTCAACTTAATTGATCCCTTCAAGCTCTTCGCATACGGTAACAAATCCCGCGTTAAATATGAACTAGAATGAATTACTTTTTCTGTTCGTTTTCCGAGTATTTGTCGCAGTACGAAATTGAATTATTCAACAGAGCCGCGCAATAAGAATTATAGGAAATTTGCATAACATTGTTAGAATGTTGACAAGAACACCTAGGTGGTAATATTTCTGAAAAGTTTCATAACAAGTGAAATCAATCGGTTTTCTCTCACTCTATTTCTAAATCCCCTTCTGTTTTCACTTTTGTCGACCTTTCTCTTCTCATTATTCCACTCTGCGTCCTCCTTTCTTTCCCTCTCTTTCATTGGTTAGTGTGTTTTCCTACATTCCTGCCATCAACCCTTTTTCAATAGGTTTTTCGTTTCATCACAGTCAAGTACAAAACGAAACTTTTTTTTCATTGCTAAGAAATTTTGCACAATTCCGAGGTCACTTCGGTGCCTTATTTGACCAGCTTCCATTCATCCCTGCCACTACTAGTCGTTCCTTGTCTCTATAACTGAACGACCCTGTGTGCCAATTCATCCAATCATTAGACAGACACTGGGTGGTGGTTGTTTGCAGAAACCACCGTCGGGTCAACGCGGGCACTGTTTTCTCTTCTTTATAGCTTTATGGTTCTCCCCCGATGTGCGCCACAAACGATTTGTTCTGAAAAACCCTAACACTTAGCACCGAGAACGACTGAGTCGAAAATCCACTTCACTGACCATTTCTCTCTATACGACAGAAATAGTCTTGGGATATTAAGACAATAACTATAGTCTGGGGATATTAAAAAGATAACTATACTTTTCCTGAACGTACTATCATCGTGAACATGACCCCATTACGATAAAGGAAGCGTTTAATTTGCTTTATAGTTGTTGTTCTTACACCTTATTTTTTTATATGGTGCTTATTACCTCTTTCTAATGACATCCAATACGTTAGCGATTATAAACAACCATGACCTTGGCCTTCTCTGCATGTGCATTCGTTATTTGGATGCTAGCGTCCTGTCGTGCTTATTATATTTGAATTTATGTAGAAGAAGTGCTTGCTTATCAGTAACTCAGCTGGCTCATTCAGTCACTTACACTTTCGTACTAACTACTGGTGGGAATCGAAAGAATCTTAAAGTGATCCTTGCTTGCCCTCCCACTGGCTTCTGCCGAATCAACCATGCCTCAATGCTCAATTGCACGAGAATCTTACAGGCTATTTCTAATTACATCCATATCTTTTCAGCAACCGAACCTGACAGCCTTTTCATAGAAAGCCCATGCTCTATTAAAAAATGACGAAAAACAACTTGTCACCTTTACCATAGATAATAAGTGGGCGTAAGCTATAGAGAAAAAGATAGATAATCTGAAAGCCGAAATAAACAGCTTCGTTATGTCGATGAGCTAAGACGATGTTTGTTACTTTTTCAAGCTGACATCAGAAGATATTTTCAATATTGGTGTCATCATCTATCCGCATGTCTCTTTCATTAGCAGCAATTTATTCGGACAAACCTAACCCACTCCCCACACCTCTTAACAAACGTACCCTATTAGAAATCGCTCAGTTGTATTTCAGCGCTGTTAACGAATCCTTCAGCTCCAGTCGCCTCATTATCTACGCTCTAACAACTAACAACGATTAAACACGAAAGAGAAGGATTTTACGCGGACGAATATTGTTCTATGAATAGCATCACATTCGGTACAAAGTCGTTTTTAACGACACCGCTTCATGGGGTTTTAGTGAGTCAGCCTCGTCAGTATCGTCCACAGTAACTTTAACGAAACTGTCATCCGCTGTCTGCTGGGGGCAAGTGCCATCTGATAGATAGACGACGTCGTTCAACCAACGCAATTGCTTCAGATGAACATCGATTTTAGGACGAACCAAATGGAGAGGTGTTTGTTAGAAAGAAATCTTATTTCTCCAATCTTTATATCGTTTTTACCTCCATATATTTTCTTCCACTTCTTTACCTTCGTCCTTCACTTTATTCTTAGGATAGTCCAGCGAGACCACCTAGAACATGTATGTTTTCCGAGTTTTCATTAAAAATTCCTTCATCTAAACATCTCTCTTTATGACCTTCCTTATCCAACAGTGAATCCAATTCACCTTTTCATAATTTAAGTCTTTCAAAATCGGATGGAAATCCTCCGATTGTGCTGTGGATTTTGATGACACTAGCGAGAAGAGCGACGACAATCTCATCTCCACACCCACTCAACGCACTATACGATATACTACGCTCCTCGGTATCCCACCAATCCCAACAACATCACTTTTGATGACTGAATAAATTAATTTTCACCTGTAATCCACTGCCTGATTTACTTTATTTCCGTAATAAATGGATGATTGGAAAAGTCATGGGTCATACTGGAGGCGGTCTAACATAAAATTTTGCACTTTACTAATTCGCTTGCTCCAAATTCTCGGAAAACGGTGTAATTTTCACATCACTATTCACTGAAATCTTTTAACTTTTATCTTCAGCCCACACTTTTTTTATGGTAGGATATGATATGAAGTAAACTCACAACGACACTGAGTTATGAGCAAAACTCGGGACCTCAGCTGGTGGGCTTCGAACCCGCAATTACTCTTACCGAGGTCTCGCGTGCTATCCAGCTCACCGACAGAGGTCCTCGCTTTGCCTTTCTCTCAGCCATGTTTGCCAACTGGGTTAAATACCGATTTGTGCTTTGCATATCATCCCCGTTGACGGATGATTGCTGATAACACCGATGAGGTAAAAAGATGGCTGAGAGAAAAGCAAAGCAAAGCCTACTGTTATTGTGGTGGAAAGCACATAAGATTTAGATTCCGGAAATGACAATCGCGCCTTCGAAGGCCAGTTGACGCCCCGAGTTTTACTCATATCTTAGTATCCCCATTGTTATATTTCGCTGATCTTATGGATACAATAATGTTTCAAATTTCATATCATCTTATGGACATTTAGCCACTATCTCTTATTGCCGCACCATGAGGGTGTGAATAAGGTGATGAATGGCCAAGAATCGGCTCACCTTCGGCTTCGGCAATCACCTTCAGCTTTCGTCACAAGCACTTATAACGATTATGACAAAGAGAAGTTTTTTTTGTTATATGACTACAGTAGTTATTCACTAGCGAAACAAAAACGTCTTTTTAAAATACTCATGATGGACCATCTCAGAGTGGACGTTTAGTGTGAATCACAAATTCACGCCAAGTAGCCTCTTGAGCGGCCTACAACTGATTTTTAAGGAAGGCTAATAATTAGCAAAAGGTGGAATTTAAGTGGTGATTGATGGACATGGACGAAAACGAATTATTGAGTCCGTTTTGCAAACGCAATGGAAGAAGTCGATGACGTCATCGTTTTGGCTGGAATGTCGAAATTTGTAGTATTGCTCTTTCCGGACGGCTAACAAGCCAATAGCTACGTCTGTGGAATTCTCCGTATATACGTTAAAAATCTGCTGCACACAAATATTCATATTCCTCCGATGGAATGGGAAAACAAATATTCGCCATTCCTACTTCCTTAAGCTCAGTTCAATAAATCTTCCTTTATGGTACCCAGAAGTCAATGAATTTGGTGTGTTTTTTTTTTCACTTAATTTGAGCTTAGAATGACTGGAACCCACTCCTTTGGCCAAGAGAAAGTGCGATTTTCTCTACAGTTTGTCTTTATGTATCACTTTTGAGCCAAATCGATAATTGTTAGCTTTGCGTTCTTCCTCAGTTGAATCCACTGTTATTCTTTCATTCGGGTCTAAATTTCTACTTTTTTTTATTATATAAGTGTTTTTAGATCTCAAGAGGGTTAATGAACACAATGACAAACTGACGTAAGATATACCTCAGAACACTTTTTTATGATCGGATTTCGGAACTGTTATGTTCTCACTTTAGTTAATTTGTTCGTGCAAATTCATTGCTCCTAATCCATTCATGTATTTCAGAGAGGAACGTAAAATAATAATAAGTGCGTCAAATAGGCCTTTGAAACTTCACATTGCATATCCATTGAGTGCTGACTCAGTTCTTCCACGAATCTCGCTCGTAAATTATCCATAGCCAATCGCTCATCGCTTAGGTGGTTATGTGACCCGTCCCCAGGTGGCGAATAGTGGTCAAATGCGGTTCCACGAGCAATTGTGTAATTGCTCTGAGACGCAGGCGCATTCATTTCCATCTACCTGTCGCTCCAGATTTATTAAGTGACTGGGAAGTAGTACAAAGCGAGGTGGTTTGGAATCATTACCAGCAGTAAACCCTGCAGCGAATTCGGGCGATCTTAACAAGTATTCCTTGAGCATATCCCAGCATATCCCACCTTAACGGAAAATCTTACTGAACCACATGTCAGTACCCTGTCAACAAAATATGACGCTTCACATTGTTATCCAACGTGCGGTGCTTAGTGAATAGCTCTGGAGTATAAAATGGGCGCATCTAGACATTACTAGTACTCGACTCATCCCATGAATGACTGACGTGAGCCGAAAATTTTATCTTTACTTTTATTTTGCGCGGCCTATTTCCACGTCTACTGTGCATATCCCTGCACTGCTTGCATATGTTTCGTTTCCCGTCGTCCATCACCCATGAAAGTTTTCTAACCTGGCTTGTAGGTTGCTAAAGCTGCCGTTTGAGGATATTTTTTACTTCATCATGGATGTCGTCGGATGCTGGTCGAATCGGTTTTCCCTAGAGCCCTCGGATAGCTGTGCTAGAGCGTTCCCACTTCGATTGTAAGGAGGGAGCTGTTACCAATGAAGTTTGGTGCTAGTGTCCCGACCTCAGAGGGAGGAGAGGCTTGTTGGGCTCGGGGAGTGGTCAAATGGCATCATGTTCGCTATCAGCAACATCACTAGTACACTGCTGTCCGCCTTTAAGCTGAAAATAAGAACATTTGCAAGAAATTATTATTGTTTCTTATACACCACTTTATGCTAACATTATCACATAATGTCTTGCCGTCGTCAATTTGATAGTTGTTTTCGAATAAGGGAGGAAAAGTGACCTTTTCGTGTCAAATGATGTCACTGGAATGAAAGTGTATGGGTCGTGAAATGAACAGTCATTTTCTCGTCTTTCTATTTCTTCCTGTTTACTTTCAAACACACGCGACAATTTTAAGGGCAATCGTTTCCTTGAATCTCGTAGCCAGTAATTTTCAACCCGTCTGCCGTATTGTTTAACCCTGCCAAGACAATAATTAGATATTACATCTTACGACTGCAAATGTTTTCGGTCATATCTTCACTATTATCATCTATTCTCCTATGAGCAGCCAGAGTTATGTTTTTCTGCTCTAGACCTCTATTTCTCGTCAATTGGAGATGATCATGAGCGCTTACTTTATGGTTTTATAAAGCGATAATCTGTATAACCACTGACCTTCCACTCCAACTCCCAGTCCCACTTCCCTGGGTAAAATGCGTAATTCTAAAGTCCTCAGATCGATTTAGTGAGGAAGACACGCCTTTGATCAAACATCCAAGTTGAAGCTTCGTCGTTTGTTTGTTTTCAAAACAGCATTTTCTTCCGAGAGCATCTTATTCTTGTTGTTCTTCTTTCTCACCGGCGGTTTATTCTGGGTTGTCAAAAAAAACTCTAACACTTTAAGCTCTGGAAATTTTATGTTCACGGTGTTATTCTTTGTGAAATTCCTTCCCAATATAAGTTCGGTTGTTGTTGTCTTGACAAGGCCGATGTCAGCAGCATTGGTAATAAGCTGAGATTTTCCTCTTGGCAGAATGTTAAGAACACGTAGAAACAATACTCCTCCCAAGTTTCCTAGGTGTAAACTTGATAAAATTTACACGTATATATCTCGATCAACTTGTGGAGAATCGTCTTTTGCAATCCATTTGTCTCAGCCATTGTTCTTTGCTTCCACTTTTATAAAGCAACGTCGAAGACAATAATTTTGTTTAGGTAGATATGTATTGTCTGTTATTAAGGTTTTTCTTGTGTACAGAACATGAGGGAAGCGCTGTGGTGGAGATGGTGCTCAGTAACACCCAGAAGCTCCTCGTTTGACCTCATCCAAATGGAAACCGTGCCTCTCATCCCTCTGACGGTGTAAAATTTATAGAACACTTGTTGGAGAAGCTATCGCTGGTATATAACCCCTTTGCCTAGGAGGGCTTCAAAAAGAATTTATTCGACCAGCATTCAAGGCCATTCTTAGAAAAATTTAAAAATTATCCCACGCAAAACGCGAGTACTTTTGTGAGCGGTGGATGATGAAAGACGAATTGAGTGAAAGAAATACTAGGATTTCCACAAGGTGTAATGTTAGGTTTTACAAAAATTTTTTGAAGAAATGGATATATGGGGCATGTTTAGTTGAAGGAAAAAAGGAAACGAGTCATTCCACTTCTTCTTCCCTACCATCAAAAACGCATCACAAAAGAGTGGTGGAAATCGCAACTGAACTCTGCACCTTTTCAAAAATTTTTTTCTAAAAATCATTTCTGAATAAAATCCATTTGGTTTTGGTCTTTTTTATGTATTCATACATAGTAGAAAAACTATAATTAGAGAAAAAATTTTGAAAAAAAAGAAAAAAACATGTATAGCAACCACTTTATCTGCCACACTCAAACTTTGGTACTTGATACTCGGTACTTGAATTGCCCGTCCTCACTGGTTGTGCAAGTCCCAGCATAACCTCCATTTTTTGGAGATTTGCTGGTTAAGCCATTGTGGTTTCCTGAAATTCCGAAGTCAGCCTGGCCAAAGTATGCTCCAAGCCTTCACTACCGCAGGCAGTCGCAGCCCTTGTGGATCAGAGGGAGATTTTCCACTATGCGACTTTGATACCAGGACGATGGTAGACCCTGGTATTGGTTTACCCTTACCTAGACTTCTTGATGCAAACCCCGGACTCCTTCTTAGCTTGGGAGACCCTGCTAGGGGATAAATCCCCCACTGCACATCGCAGTCCGACAGCCAGAAACACCTCCCAGCCACGATGAGAAGGTAAACCGTTGGGAGGACACTGAAACTTTAAAGAATAAAGCTTCCGGCGTTAAGCAATTCCTGAGAGATGCGCCATGCATTCGACTTCATTAAGTATCTCTGGAGGTGATTGTATGCATATCTGGCCTTTACAATGGCTTGTGGTGGCCTGCCGATGCGTCGAGCCAGTGGTGCTATCCTGCCAAACAAGTCTGGTACCAATTTACCGACTCCGGAGGAATGGAGGGCTTGGTGGGCCATGGGAGCGGAGATCGATTCCACTTGTGTGTGGCAGTGGCGCCTCCAACCAGTGCGCCACACGCGCCCATACTCAGACTTTAATAGTTTTAATTTTAATTCTTTATTGCAAATATACATATGTTAAAATTAAAGCAAAATAAGTAGATTACGTATATAGAGATTCTTTTTCGACATATAGAGATTTCGATTGTGATATCAGTCAGTGAAGAACTTTTTCATCATTATTTGTCAGCAAACGAAAAATTTAGCATAAATGAGACTTTCTCTTCAACAGCCGACAAAGAAAGGATTAAGACCTTCTTCTTCAAGCCTGTTTTAGTTTTTCTCTCCGCTTTGAGAATTCTACTGAAAGACGTTTATGCGGAACATTTAGCGCGCCTGATTGCTCACGCCATTGTTATGACCCGCCCTGCTCGCAACGAACACAACACTGTTTCGGGCGTGACTGAGCACAGCTTCAGGCGGGCCGGTGTTCTTGTTGTAACTCAAAAGACAAACTTTCTATAAATTTCGGCCGTAATAATTAAAATATGTAACTCTTATTAACCCCCCTTGTTGAGCTGACGCGAGATTGATGCCAGCTGTTATTGTTGCTGAGATTCTTGTTCTTTTGTCATTGCTCAATCAGGCTTTTATTTCGGCTCCCGCCCGTCGAATAACGAATATAACGCTGTTTGGTTACGGAAGGTTTGGCTATCACAGCTCTACGCTGAGAATGATTCTTATTCTTCTTGTCGTCGCTGCTCATCATCACCACTTTTCCTGTCTCAGCACGTTTTCTGTTCCGTCGTTGATGTTGTTTTCCAAGCAACAGCAGAGTGTATTATTTGCATAGCATACAGCACACACACACACACACACACACACACACACACACACACACACACACACACACACACACATCTGTCCACACATCTTTCTGGCGGTCATCGAGACGACATCGTTCTGTCCCCATTTGCTCGTTGTGTTTTGCTCGCAGATCTTTTCAGACCATTGTACAGTTTGCCCGTCGCTTTTCACATGTTTCGTTAGGAAAATTCTATCCCTCAACAAAAGATTTTTTTTGTATTAATTTTCCAGAACGTTTTAGGGAAGCATTTAGTGTGCAATGCTGTTCCACTGGTTTTCTTTCTCTATAGTTCACAAACACTTGAACGGAGGACTAGCTTGCCTTTTTTGTAACACTTAGTGATATGAATGCGATCACCTCGCACGGTTTATTCACCGCGTTGGCCTGTGTTGCATAGAATGATAGGTGGGAGGTTTATAACTGATGTTAGTGATGTTTTCCATCTTATTTTGTCTCGAATTGTCAATAATCTCGTCTAATTGTTTTTAGCCTCGCTTCAATTTCTTTTCCAAGTGTTTCTAGTATGTGTTGCACAATATTTTATACTTTAATTGCTGATTTAATCACGCTTCGAGTTGACCGTTCTGTGATTTTCCCAGTTCGATTCCACATGCAGTCGCTTGTCCCTTTGTCAAACTCCTTCTCTACTTGAGAGATTTGCAAGAAATGAACCCTGATGCGTTACAATTTGACGCCCAGGAAAACCTTCCAGTAACGAAGAGACGGTAAATTATTGGAAGAATTTATGTGAAAAACTATAAAAATGGGTCAATGCCATAAGAATGAGACTTTTAAAACTTCCTCGAGAAGCTGTTCATTATGTGATTGCCATATAGATTTTCACCTTTCTGCATGTGGTATTAAAGCGTTTGGCCTAGTAAATTGAGTATCAATAAACCCCTCCAGGCTCTGAAGGAAGACGATACTGCGGAAACCTCATCCACTCTGTTTTGTTCTATAAAACGAGCCTTCATAACTTTAAAATTAGCTAGTAGTTCGAAAATTACCTTTAATCCGTTTCCTGCAACCTTCATGCGCTCTATTTGGGGAAACATTCGAAGTGAGAAAAATATTCTTCCCGTTCAACGTCTATAGTTTCAATTTCAGCCCTCTCGTGTGCCCTAGTGATCGTCATTCTTCTTCCAGCTATTTATATCTTTTTCTTTTCATGCAAAAATAAATATGTAACTATTGATGATATTGTTCTGTGCAGTGTAAAAACCCAACTCGGCTAGGAGAACACGCTCATTTCTTATCTGTCGACGGTTTACGCAAGCACTCATAACACAAAATGATAGAAAAGGTCAATACCGCTCGTCTTCACTGTGTCGCCTCTCCTTGATGGTGTTCGGTAGCCGAACACTGAGGTTAGGATAGATCGAAGCTATGGAGAGTTTTTTCGCCGAGTTTTCGAATAATCGGAAAATCTGCAACTAAATCAACCCCGCATTGTCTTTCATATACCTTTCAATTTGTAGCATTCAATCGTACGTTTGAATAAGTAGAATACTAGATTGTTCCACTTTAGCTTTCCTTCTTCAATCCAACTCTCATGCATTACTTCGCCATACTTCAGACTCATTCGGATTCCCATTGAACCGAACCTATTCATCTATTAAAATTCTTTGCTTACCGACTTGCTACAATATTCTTTTCATTAACTGTAATTTGATGGGGAAAAAATGAATTGCGGCAAAGCGTTTGACGTGCAGATTTCTTGCACGCTATTATGTTTCTTCTTATTTTTGTTCTACACGATCTGTCATCACATCTACTGTGCGGATCCCATCACTTCTCGCATTCGATACGTTTTCTCACATTCATCGTTCACAAAGGTCGTCAAACTTTTCGCGTGTGCTGTTCGACTGCTACTTGGGGATTTCGTCTTCTTTATGAATGCCTTAGAGCACAAGTCGATTTGAAGAGATCGTTGGGTAGAGGTCGAACCATAATCTTGCTTTCCGATGAACTGTACCGCTAACCACTGCGCTACCCTTCTACCTTTTCCATTGCTCTGTAGTGATGTTAAAATTTTGCACAAATCCTATACATTAATAATAAAAATTGACTCTGTTGCTTACATAAGACTCGATATCTTCGAACGATCGGTTGAGTAGTCGTAGGTTTTGGTGTCTCACAAAGATCGCTGTTTTCCCGGAAGAATGCAGATCGTCAAACAACAACCTCTTTCCGATTCACAAAAGATGGGAAATTCTTGTGATGATTCCTGAGAATGACCTGGCACAATTCTCACGGGTTTTCAGGTAGATAGATCGGCATTCTGCTTAGGTGGTACGTCCACAGATGCCTATGTTGCAGCCGAATTCACCCCCGAACCCAAGCATCTTTGTGGATGACTGTTGCAACAGAGTGAAGGGAAGGGATGAAATGGTGACATCCGTACAGTATGTAAAGAGGGGCTATCTAATTCTATAATTATTAAATAGCAATTGGCTGCTTGAAAGGAGTCAGTTTAGTAGAACAAAAGCTAACGGGCTACCGTTAATTGTGACTTGGGTATTGGAGGTTTCCAAGTGTTCCGTATTTAAATCAGAGCTGAAATGGATACTGCTGTGAAATTTCCACATAAGGATAGAATTTTCAGAGATAAGATTACCATAAGATTCTGAAACACTATAACTTCATATAAAATCAACGTCGCCATCATCGTGATATCTGAAGGGGAGGAATTTATGAGGAATCTTCGTCAGAAAATCAATTAACACCGCCAGCGCGTGAGAAACGACAACAAGCTACGGAAAGAGCTGAAGGGGTTAAATAGATGGAAAATGTTCTACATCAGAGAGTATCGATTCTTACTCTCTATATGTTCCTTGAATATTAAGCGAGCAGGCAAGAACAGTTGAAAATGTGTCCGTCTCATTCTGAAAAAAGAATTTGATATGAAGTCATTCTGAAGGGCAAATCTGCCGCCATTCAGTGGAAACCAGTTTGGTTGTTAATAAAGAGAATTCCTTATTATTCGGTGATTTCTAAGGCCAATTATTTGGTACTACGAAAATTCTGATGATCAAAGTCAGGAAAGTTGTAAAGAACATGAATGACTCTGATTCGGTAGAGCGATTAATGTATTGCAGTTGGCTTAAATAATTTCCTTCCCAATAGAAAACAGTGAGAAGGTTGCCACGCCGAGCTAGCGATGAGATTGTCTTCTTTATTAGAACAACTTCTTCTGAGCACTGTAACAAATTTACTTCATCTACTCACTAATTGCAAACATCTAGAGACATAACCTGCATCTCTCACAAGAAGTCGAACTACAATATTTGGTGGTGGTGATGAATGATGTTGCTGAAGCTGCTGGGAAGTCTAACAACATGCTGTTATTGCTCTCTCATGGGAACTTAGTGGAGTCTTTCTAAGCTTCTCGCGTCGATAAAGCCGTATGAATTTCTTGATGGAAAAATGGACACTAAGAAATTGAACTTGCCAGTTTAACTTAAAGTAGACTAATAATTACCATTTTTTTTGCTGTTAAGGGGATCTAAACAAAGCGTATTTATCTATTTTACAATATTTCTGGAACAGCTAATTAACACAAAGTTGGTAAAAAGTTCCACTTAGCTAACGTTTCGGCTCCTTCGCCGCCTTTAGAGCCACGTTGATCCGAGTCGACTATCCAGACACAAAGTATGTTTAGATAAATAAGCCACCACTCGTCTCATCCGTTTATGATTTAAGATTGTTTATTATTACTCGAAAGGAAATTGTTAGCGTCCTCATGTCTGCCTTTTACATGCCTGATCTGTCCTATAGGTTCATGCTATGGTTTGAACCTACTGGTTACTATGGCAACTTCGGTGCCTTCGTGAACGTATCTGATCGTCCAACAGTTGTTCGTTTGACCTTCCGTGAAACTAAAACGGTGATGATTATCGTTTAACCGTTGACGACGTTACGTCGAATAACGAATCCGGTTCACCTTGTCTTCGACAACTCGGTTACTACTGTAGACATTTCTTAATATTTATTTGTTGACAATCAATGAGAATATGGACTTTAGCCTCTGATAGGAGAGTTATTTTAATACCATGAATAAATAGTGCAAATATAAGGATCTTACTAACCGGAAAAATTAGAGTGACTATAGGATTGCTCTCATTTAAGCATATAGGCTCTAAAATGTCTCGGCCCTAGATCTATCCCTGAGGGATGCTCCATGAATTCGCCTTCATTGAGCACATTTGGAGGTGACTGAATGCAAATCTGGCCTTTACAATGATTCTCAGTGGTCTACCGATGTATCGAGCCAGAACTGCTATCATTCTAGACAAGCTTGGTTCCAATTTGCCGACCTCGGATGGTTGGAAGGCTTGGTGGGCCTGGGAGGCTGGAACCAATCCCATATGTATTGCAGGGCGCCTCCGACCACTGCAATACATGCGCCCCATTTATTTTAGCATATATTTAAAAACTTTTCTAACAAAATGGTGTACTATTCAGTAATTTTTATTTGGTTTTATTTTTTAGCTCTCGTTATGTCGTAGGTTGTGAATCAACTCCCTTAGAGCCAACTCGAAATATTGAAACGTTCCACCCGATTTACACAGCTGTAAAAAAGCTGTTTTATTTTTCCAAAGTTACTTCTTTTCGCTTTTATATTAGTTTAAATGTATCATATCAGGCAATTGTTCGTTTATGTTGTAGCGATATGTGTTAAATTCATTGTATTTGTTATAAATCATACTACTCATCGCCGTCACTATGAGGCATTCCTAGTACTAACGTCGTGGGAAGAACATCCTTAACACCATGGACATCAACCGGGATTGACAACCCTCCTCATTCGTCCCCTTCCCGTCCCTCCACCTATCCATCCCCTTTGCTCTTCTTCACGATCATCTCATTTTCTTTTTCTTGTGCACTACATTCAAAATTCTCCCTGTTATCTTTCGGCATGCGTGCAGTCACCACCATCTGGCATTCCGATTGTTTAGATTTCACACTTTATAATGCCACATATCTCACTTACAAACAGACCCACAGTAAGCCGAAAGGACTTTTCTCATATATTTGGCATCCAAAAAATATGTTTCTTGTTATTAAATGGCATATTGTTCCATATTTGAGCCTGAACGTAGGCTTCTGCGATATGGTGACAAAAAATACGATTTTACATTCGTTAACAGCTCTGCTTTCTCAGAATCACTACCTTCCACTTCATAAGAGCTGCGCAGAAAGCGTAGTGGTTAAAGGTGCCGCGCAATACAGTCGTAGTCATTGGTTCGAACCCAAGAAGGGACAAATGAAACTCACCCATCTTTCAAAGCTGAGCATATTGCTACTAGAATTGTCCGAAAAATATTCTGTACGTTCCGAAAGGTCTACAAAGGGAGGAGATAATGCCCTATGGCTAAGAACTATCTTGTAGAAGTGCTATCTCAGAAACTGAAGTCTTAAGGCGAACATATTAATGTCTAGTTAGTCTCATACTGTCTACAAGTCATGTTAACGTCCTGAGATGATTGGCGTCTATCTATAAACGTTATACATTCTATCTGGAAACGCTCACAGTTTCATGTGAAATACTGGTTTGTAATCCAGACAAAAAAGCTGCGGAAATTGTTTCCTTATAGACGACAACATGAACAGTTTTAGCACAAGAGTTCAGAGCACAGCGTCCTCTTCTTCATGGGTTTTCGATCAATAATTCTTTATACTTTTCACTTTTTTATATGTTTCAATTATAACTGACGATTGCTGTTTCTAAGAAGAAAGAAAGTGTTCACTATAGGAAATTGCTTGCATCGTGTGACAGGCGAAATACGTATTAACGTATTATTATGTTTAGCCAAATTTTACTTTGACTAGATTTACAATTTTTAACGCTTATTTCGTTCTTTCAGTATTTCTCTCCGTTTCAAACTTTTTTATTTTTCTTTCTTTCACTCTCTACTCTACCCATATCCTTACTGATCTTCTACACTTCAAACAGAACTCGATCTGCTGACCACACCCTGCTAGCTCTAAATCTGAAAGTCTTTCGGTCATCTCTTACGTTCTCATATGTGTTCATCCGAATAAATCAAATTCGGACGGCTGAACGATGTTCTATAATAGGCGCTAGAGAATCTCAGTGGAATAACTGGAGAAATTCACTACGCTTGTGATTCACGAAGCCTAAAGCTAGTGTATGTACGTATATATGTAGGTTTATACCTATATTATGTGTATATAGGTACTAAGGCGCGTATTTGTATACAAGTATATATATATATATATACCTTTTTACCTTTTATTTTTTGCCTACTACAATTTTCACGGCAGGGTACTGAGCGAAATGCAACCACAACGTTGCTGAGATATTTGCAAAACTCTGGACCACAGCTGTCTAAGGTGAGGAACGAACGCGCTATTGTCCTTTCTGGGGAGTAACGCGTTCACCACCACACCTTGCGGATCTGTATCTCAGCTAGTTCTATCGATCAGCGCTCTCAAAATCAATCCCGTTGGCGGGTGATTGCTGATATATGATAATCGGTGATTGCTCAGCAGCATTGTGGTTATACATATATATATATATATATATATATATATATATATATATAT
>UYYA01001049.1:0-23666 GCA_900624975.1 Angiostrongylus costaricensis | reverse complement strand
CATATATATATATATAATGTACGTGTGTATGTATGTAAATGCTTGTGTGTGGTTTTTTGCACGTAACTGCGTACATGTTATATATATATATATATATATATATATACACATATATATATATATAATGTACGTGTGTATGTATGTAAATGCTTGTGTATGTACGTATCTGTGCGCATGTATATATATATATATATATATGTGAATATATATACACATATATATGCATATATATATATATATATATATATACCGTTTGTAATGCACTCCTATTCGGTGCCAATTTCATGCCAGAACATGGTCCTGGATGAATAATATGGGGCCCTTCACCCACATTTTTAAAATTATATTCACATTTTTGCCAGCTGCTATGTTATGCACAATGGTTACGGTTTTAATTACGACAAGAAATATTAAAAAAGGGGGTGTGTAGTACAGTGGTCAGACGCGCCATGCAGTGCATACGGGATCGATCCCTCGCCCCAGGCTTACCAACCCATCCATCTCTCCGGGGTCGGAAAATTGGTACTAGACTTGTTTTGGAGGATAGGCCACTGGCTTGATACATCGGCAGGCCACAGGAAGCTAATGTATGAGCCAGACACGCATTCAGTTACCTCTAACGGTGCTTAATGTAGTCCAGTGCATGTCGCATCCCTCAAGAATTGATCAACGCCGAGAGTCTGTCTTTCATGCTTTTATAATAAAAAAAGGAAGGAGAAGTGAAAAATTGAAAAATACAGAAACCTGCATGAATAGTGAAAGTAGTCGGTGAGGTTTCACTGGATTTAGGTATGTCACTGTAACTGCGATCGAGACGGTGTAGGAAACTGAGGCACTGTACATCATTGCAAACAACTGGTTTCGCTATCGCCGATGGCAATGATTTCCGAACTGCTAAGGGGGCGACGCACACGTCGAGGTGGCAGCATGGATTGTTCGCGTCGACGATTCCCATCCTACACTGACCATGCGAAGAGAGCGGTAACAGTGAAACGACATACGGATAGTGCACACGGAAGTAAGCACAAAACAGTCACTTATTTGACACACGTGATTCAACAACACGACATAATGCAACGATGCGACAGCCGATGATTGAGTGCCGCACTCTGTTGTTCAGTAGCTGTCGATAGTTCTGCGTGAATCGATGGCTATGAATTGCTGTCCACAACATAAAAATATAACGGAAGAAACTATTCAGACCAGTAGTGATGTCGATTTCATTAGTCATACAGAACAACTGCACTACGACTGAAACGAATTGCTCAGACAGAACTTGTGCTGTGCTCAAGCTCACGTGAAAGCGATGTTTCGCGAATGATCTTTGGAATTTCACTTATTGTGCGTCGTTGCGTAAACACGTCTGCCGATAGAGATTTTCGTAAACATGTCTGCCGTTGAGAGGCCATTGTTCTGCCATTCCATAACATTATTTAGCGGTAATTCCCACCTGTAGCGCTGATATTGCTGATGGTTTCCATAAAAACCACCGTATTCCTCCTTTCGCGATACAATTGTTTGCTATTCAGAGTGAACTGCGCAGGGGTCGCAGACTGTCCATTTGTCTTTGTCGCGTGCAAACGTTCTGCAAACCCCAGTGGGTTCCGTTCGCTTTCGGAACTCGACCAACATAATATATTGTTTCCTTTTTAGGATCTTCGTGAAGAATTATGACATTCAGGTCGATGGCGTTCCTGCTATGCAATTCATATCCCGTGAGACGCAGCCACTAACTTCTACTATTCGTTTCGTCGTTAAAACGCATTACTTGTCTAGCCCCTCTGATTTTCGACATCTTGGCCAATATCACAACATTATACCTACACACATACCTTTTATTGTCGGAATGGATAGACGATACGCTTCTATTTTTTAGCAGTGCTTGTAATACTTCAAAGAACCCACAAAGAACGGCAGGTGAATCATCAAGACCCGCAAAGAACTTTAAGTGATTTGTCGAGAATCATCACGAAGTGTCATCTAAACAGAAACAGTTTGGCCTTTCGAAATTATCAAAACGGATGACTCTACATGATTAGTGGTGTAATTAATTAATAATTAGTACTTCTCCATAACAAGTACGATAGCCACTTTATCACATAGCATTGGAAATGCCTCTCACTTTTCGTTCTGTAGAAAAGTACTCAAAAGAAAATGACTGCACTTCTTGCGTGATATCACACAACCTGCGAATGGACTGAAAGTGGTCTCCGCGTATTGAGAACTTTTACCAAATTAATCTAAGCTCACTGAAGAGGTCTATTATAGAGATACATTCCAACCAAAAACGCTTAATTTGGAGCGGTAGCGCTTCAATAACGGTTATGAAAACCTTTTCTGGACTTTTCGAGATTTCCAAAATTGTTAACGGATTACGTAGAAAGGAAACCACAGTAGATGGTACTCCCAAATGCAAACCAATAGACGAGTTCACAGCAACCTAATGAACTCAAAAAATGGATAGTTCATGAGCAGACCTGTTAAAAAAGACCGTCGGTTTCCACAGGTTTTTCGGGACAGTCGGGACAGCGACAAAACGTTGTATGTAAGGAAAATAAAAAATAGTAGAAATGAGATTTCAAGTGACAAACCGCTAAAGAAGCGACGCATCTTGCCGATTCATTATCATTGATATTAGCAGTAATATGAAACACTAGCTATTTAAAAGAAGTACGTTGAGAAAAATCCATGACTGGACGACTTTCATAACGAGAACTCTTCGAGCGATCCGTCGAGGGTTCGTTGACTGCGATAAGACATGTGGAGCTCAGAACGATCGTCAACGGTAAAAACGTCTTCGTGCAATGCCTGGAAAAATGACAAGTGCTAAATGTTTGCTGTGATTTATTTCAAAATCAAAAGTTTTTCATCCTTAATGAAAACTAGATCCTAAAAATCGTTGCGTGATTTATCTTTAAAGGTTAGAAGAAAACCTTAAAAATTACTGCGTTGCAAGAAGCAGAAACTTATCTGTGGAATGAGTAAAGTCGGTGTATCAAGAACACTTTTTCACCCAATTTAAATCCACACAAATTTTGAAAACTGTAAAAATTATTCTTAAATTCTTTACAGGTTTTCCCTGATATGTTGAATTAGTCTTCAAGAACTTTTCTTTTAAATTTTCTCTGTTTAGCAGTAACGGCACCCTCGACCCACCGTCATAACTCCGTTATTAACTGCGCCGGTTTTAACTTTATTAATTTGCAGGCCAATAGATATAAATCAAAATATAACTCATGCAGTCATTATCTGTAATGTTTCCATTTTCAGCATGTATTGTTGGAAACTAGGAATTTTATTTTTTTTTGCTTATCTGCTTAACATATTGATGAGCGCGTGAGTAATGTCCTCGAGAACGCTCTCACTTCCTCCTACTGTGCACGCGCGTTCAGCCCACTGAGACAAGCATTTTTTGTCGCGATTTTGCGCGCATCTTAAGCGAAACAAAGTCTTCTATGAAAGTTAGTAGATCGCTTATTTATTTTACTTATTTATGCAGTCCGACGTCACATATATGTGCATGTACCAATCCCAACACTTCTTTCGTTAAGTTTTTGTGGTTGGAAGATTTTTTGAAGACGAAAGAATGGGTGAATGAGGTTTGGTTGGAACGGTGGAATTTTAAACCAGAGTGAATAGTGCGTGCGCATACGGAACTACATCTCTAACTAAGTAGTCCAGTTTATCTTATTTTACTCATCATTACATAAAAACTCATAACACTCGTATTCATTTGGGGCTTTGGAAACTAATTACGAGTCTATGAGAAATCGTACACCTTGTGTGGACCTCCTTTACTTAATCTTTAAGCACTTCGGTGGCAAGCGAGAGAAAAGCATTACAATGCGAGATCGCGTGTAAAATGGAGTAAAGGCTTAGATCTAAGGAAGTTACGAAAGTAAAAGTGCTGTGGACAAACGGCAAAGGAGGCGTGAAACACATTTGTTTGTGAATATGTTAGTAAGAGCGGTGTTCTCAGCGAAACAATAACATCGTCGGAACGATATCAGTGTGAGAATCCTTCGATTATTAAACGTCTTTTATATGTGCATGACTTGCATCGGTAAACGTTCAATTTAAAATTCATTTACGCGATTATGCATAATCGTCGTAACAAGAAAGAAACCGCTATCACGTGCCCTTCATTAGCCGTTGAGCTACTTCATATAGCGTCATAGAAGTTTACGCTGCTCCCTGTAATCTTCCAGAGCTTACTAGCGGGTTCGGCTCGCTCGAGGGAGAAGAAAACTGCGATATTTTTCGTTATAAAATCTTCACAGGGGCACGTGTGGCGCAATGGTCGGAAGCACCCTGCAATACATATGGCATCGATTCCCGCTCACCTGGCCCACCAAGCCTTCTATCCTTCCGGGATCGGCAAATTGGAATCAGACTTTTCTCGGAGGAGAGCAGCACTAGCTCAATACATCGGTATGCCACCGTCAGTCGTCGTAAAGGTCAGGTATGCATTCAATCTCCTCCGAACGATGCTTAATGGAGCCGAACGCATGGGGCATCCCTCAAGGATGGATCAACGCCGAGAACTTTATCTTTTCCTATCATTTTAAATTCTTCACGAAGGATTTGATGATTAGTTCTGTGGTCTTTCTGTTTTGCACATGACGTATTATGTAAGCAGTTTGGTAACGGCTGTTATGCAGAGGTTCTAGATTACGAAGCATCACGTGACCGGCCGTTTGTTTCTCAGCGTCTTCCTGTTGCTAGTAGAGTCTCTGATATTCAATAGACGAATAAGGTCGTAACTGTTAATTTTACTTTTCATTTGTTTGGTGCGGTCACCATCTCAAGAGCGTATTCGATGACGCCGACAGCACTTTCATTTTGCTTATATAATGTTTAAATTTCAGAACAGTACTTGAGAGTAAGAACGATTTTGGAATTGGAAACATGGATTCAGGGTGGATTGTTCGTCTTTCATTGTAAACCTCTGAACTCAACATAGTGATCGCATAACCGCAGGTCCATGAAAGCTGAAAGTTTTGCTTAGTTTCCGACTGTTCTCTGAGGCCGTTCTTGTAACCATAAGTTCATGAACGGGTGCTTGCCTAGATGGTCCTCTGGAGCGTTCAATTCAATTGAAGATGATCACTTACTTCTTAATTTGAAGAATGAGTGCTTTGTCATCCCAACAACACGTTTTTTTTCGTAGAGAAGATTGCTGAATCACTGTGTTAATTCAATTCCAGTTTTATGTTTTAGTCCTTTGTGCACATAGATCGTTGTGTACTAAGTACTTCCCAATATTGGTACCAATATTGGAAGGATGTTATGGGTGTCCGCAGAACTGGTTGCCCATTTTCAGGAACTGCACCACTCTTCCTTTGTGCTCTGTCATATCGTCAACTAATAGTGAACAGATTATAGGCTGTAACTGCTTCCAGCTCCCCACACCCCCTGTTGTCGACGAAGGCTCACATTAGGTTCTGTTCTTGTTCAATCCACTGTTCACGTTTGGAGTACTTCGCCATTGCGAGCGTGACAAAGCGTTTACATCCTAACCAAGATGCCGACGCTTCGCGCACAACGAAATACTCGCTCTTTAGCTCATGTGCCACCAATCTTCTTTATATTTGAGATTCCACAAGATTTTGTTCTGAGGCTAAATTTCTTTGCCTCATTTGGAGGATGCGAGTTAACATTGGGCCAAGCAACGTACTTGCCGTGAAAGGTAAGCGGATCCAACAATGAAGCTCTATATTATTGCGATCAAAACCGACTTACTACGTTTACTTAAGCCTAAAGCTCCACTGCATGAGCAGCAGAGGCAACTGAAAATGCTTTCTCGTGTAAAAAAGGAGAAACTAAATTGAAAGGTATTGAGAAAAACGTCTTGATGACAAGACCTGAATGGATAAGCTTCAGCACGCGACAATGAAGAATGGGAATTTTACTGGTTCACGCATGACGCTTTTCATTATTATAAAAGGATTAGAGACGCCGTAAGTAGAGAGTACAAGAATTAAATTCATACCTTAGTTGCGCACAACTAATATCAGCTATAGGTGATGCGATCATGATCGATATACTTTGAGGACCACATTCTTAATAGACCACGAAATGTTGGAGGACCGTGAAACGTTTCTAAACGCCTTAATTTTGATCATTATGTTATTCATAGGGCTCGTGTGGAGGAGTGGTCGAAGGCGCCCTGCAACACACACGTGGAATCGATCCCCGCTTACGGTCCACCAAGCCTTCCATCCTTCCGGGGTTTGGCAAACTGGTACCAGATTTGTCTAGGAGGATAGCAGTATTGGCTCGATACATCGGTAGGCCACCGACAGTCATTGTAAAAGCTAGATATACATTCAATCACCTCCAAACGATGGTTAATGAAGTCGAATGCTTAGCGCATCCCTTAAGGATTGATCAATGCTGAGATCTTCATCCTTTTCATGTATATTAATCATAATGTTCGTTAAATCGTCACCACAATGCATGCTCAAAAACTGTACTCTTTTACTCATCTCGCTAAATAAAATAAGTATATTACATTTTTATTTTGCAAAGTGAATGCTATAAGCGATAAGAAAACCATGCTACATAATTAGTATGGAATTCTATTCTGTCTAACCATTCCTTATAATATATTCCAGCACGCTATGGTTGTGTTAGTTTCCACCGACCAGTGTAGTGGAAGTAGTCAGTGTTGAACAGTAGTGAAATTCTGAACATTTCGAGCGTTTTAATGATGGTTACCGCGCAAATAACATATCCTTGAAGAGATTCTGGTATGAATAATCAACTGTTTACTTTGCATATAGGCATTGTTATTAGATTCAGCTTCTCAGCTTAACAATGCACCATAGAAAGGACACTCAGTGTGGTTTTCTACTCCTGAAAAATTTTACTGGTTTGGGTGGAGCACCCTGAAGCCCTTATTCGACAAGAACTCAGATGAACACTGTGTGGACCGCAAATATATCGGAGAACCATTTGACAAATTATCGCAAAGCAATGAGTGAATAATAGAAGTACAAAACGAATGAGAGCAGTTTTTATGAAAAATTTACCTAATGAAGAGCATCTAGGTCCTCAAGTAGAAAGAAGTAAGTGCTTATGTTTTGAAACGATATCCTTTTTGACTTATAAATGAAAGTCAGCAACAAATAAAACAGAATCTTGCAGTGCGGTAAACAATTTCCATGCAGCTATTAGAACGAAAGGAACTATGGGAAGGAGATAAGGCGCGCGTTTTTCAATATAAAGCAACGGTACATCAGTTCTGCTAAGAAAAGAAGTGAGTGCTAGCGTTGTGTCGATAAGTGTTGTGAGACGTTTCAACGGCTTTCGGTGCAAGAAAGCAATGAAAGAGATTCGTTGTTGTGCAAGTCTAGAAATGAAACGACTATCGTCAAAATTGCAATATCTATAGGTTGAATTTAAATACGCTCAGAAAACGGCTTGTACGCATGGTAACGACGTTTGTTTGCTAGCTCTAAGAATCTGCACCAAATGAATAAAACAATTCTTCCTATGAGTATCAGAATCCATCTTCAATGGTTGACCACATTATGATTGTTCGGGTGATACTCGGCGTCAAACTGCGATGCATAGCTGGAGTTTATCTCTCCGTAGATTTCCCCAAATTATTAAAGAACTTGGAATTTTTATTTAAATAGGATAGACGCTCACAGCGAAGCTTCGCAGGGCTTCCTGTGGTAACTTTCTCGCCAGAACGAATAGAAAAGTAATATCACAGCAAACGTGTAGTCGTTTTCATGTCTCTTGGACGGATCTGGTGAAAAATGTAGAAGCTTACAGGTGTTCACTTTAGCTATCAAACAACTAGCTAGATCACAGATGATGCGGCTGATCAGAAGCCATCTAAACTCTGCAGTGGTGGTACTATCCTGAAATGCTTGAAAAAACAGTTTAGCACACTGTATTTAATTCCCGCCACTGCCTAAAGCAAACGGCGATTCTATTTGAAATGAAGATCGAAAAATGAATCACGTTATTCAGGTAAACACAAAAGGGAAGAATAATAATGGAATTATTCGCATGTTGTAATTTACGTCAAAAACATATGTTGGGTACAACTACGGCGCAGAACAAAACTTTAACATGCAAATTGGAAAGTTATTAGTCACAGGGCTTCCAAAAGGTATAGCAATGACTTTTAATTGACTGTGCTGATTATACCATCTGTTTCATTTTTTTTCATCTTCATTTCAAGACTGGCAATGCTGCTTCAACAAAATTTCCGTACGAGCCCAGCGAGATTCATTCATGTTTCCCATTAAACGTTTACGTTTCACGATAGAAACCAAGCATCTTAGAACTCGTTCTGGATTATGTGCAAAAAATGAGCTGCTGTGAGGTCGGTCATGCTCGGAAGCAGATCTTTGCTTAAAGAATTTTGTGCTGATTGATTATGTGATTCTGATCAGTTGGAAGCGTTTACGACTGGTCTTGTCAAGCACGACGGTGTTTCACTCAGTGCGCCATAAATTGTTTTACGACACGACTCGATACAGTCACTTCTCTTCACTTTTACTGCTTGGTATAGCATCTAATCACTTGTCATTATTGGTTTCTTACACTTTTAACACGGTCGTCATGAATCGTTTCGTTTTGTTGTGCAAGTTTTTTCTATTCATAACATTTCTTGGACGACGTCGTACTAGAGCACAGCCGACTTAACAAGGTTACGTAAATAAGGTTCTGTTGTGCATTGCTACAGGTGTAACTCAGCCAAACTAAACGCAGAATTGTCAAAGTGTCATGCAGTTCTATTTGTTCTCAGAGGCTGATTGAACAGATATTGTATAGGCCACTGATTTCGAATAATGTTCATTAGGCGAATACAGTTGAAGTATGACTCCCCCCTTCCATCGTTTTTTGAGACGCATATTTGTTCAATACTCAGTTATGTCATATACGATGGCTTCCTATTAAGGTGTTCGTATTTCATTTAAGTGTAATCTTATTCAGTAAAAAGAGGGGAAAACTAGTGATGTGTTTAGCAAGCAATTCAGGCAGAATCCTTAATCCATCGCACCTTTTTACTAGAGACTATTGCTAGTACTCCCACACAAAGAGGTGCGCACACAAAGCCCAGGAAAACAGAAAGGATTATCGCAAAAACTCATTCAGAAGCAATCTGTATCAGCGTCCCTCAGGAAAACTGAAATGAACAACGAAATCAAAAATATGCAAATGTTTTCAACTTTGCTCTTTCTCGATGATCTTTTGTTCAATTGAAAATTATCTGCGCGTTCCCAAATCGTTATTTCAGTGATTCTTTCAGAGTTCAGTTCTCATACAAGAACCAGATTTTTTAAAACCCAAGATTGCATTGGGAAGTGCGTTTGTGTTATTAATAGCAACGCCTGCACTGTTGTATGAACAGCACTACAAAGTGAGAGTTTTTTGTCATAAGGAACACAGAAGTAACAAATGAGTGCGGTTGTCAACGAACAGAGGAGAATGATATCCTTAGGATTTCTGCGTTTCTTAGTCGATTGTCAGTGCCTAATGTACGGATGTGACCTTCAGGTGTGCTGTCGTGTAATTTGATTCGACCCATACGTTGGTGGGTGCGAAATCGTTGACGTTCCGTACCTACGGCCCGTTTACGACAACGATAACCCCGTGCATATGCTTTGAGGTAGCCGGCGACATTAGATGAGACCGACTGCATAGCGATTTACTGGACGATGCAAAGTAAACGGATCGTTTCCAACTTCACTGATACTGATTCCTCATTCTATCATCATCTCATTCTCCCCTAATCAGTGCCTTTTTTCGCTACATTTCCTCCGATGTTTCCAGTAGCCTCAGGGAAGAACGTGAAAGCGTGTTTATCCAATATCATGTGAAATAAATTAGACCTTGCATATTGATCCCAAACGCCGAAATAATCCACTTTCCTTTATTTGCGATTTCTTCAGTTATGAAACCAGTTGTGAATGATCGCTTTACAGGAATGAAATGTCAGAAGCTTCAACATCGTCGAGCAGAAGTGTATGTGTTGATGTTAAGAAGAAATCGAGACTGCTACATGAGGCGCTCTCAAAAGCCACTGCTGCTAGAACAAATAAAAAAGGGCAAGTAAGTAAAACTTATACAACAGAGTTTTCTGTGGCGCAGGTATCTAGGAATGTTGGAATTTGGTGAATATTTCTTTCTTTGTTGATAAAGTTTCATGATTTTTTTCCTCTCCATGTGAAGAGGAAAATCTTTATCTCAATGGGAATTCCAGAAAGTATTGTAGCGTTTTATGCGATTTAAAACCCAGAATTAGTCATACCTAAAATGCTTTACGAATTTGACCAGCTCTCATATGTTAAACGTCTCTTCACTGTTTTTTTCTTTGTTTTTCAACCAATGTGAGCTACTACTGGTCAACAATCTGACTACGAGTCTTCCTAGTGTGAGATAATTTTTCATTGTTCTCTAAATTCCAACTTTACTGTTTTCCTAACACCAGTTCAAAGTCGTCTAAAGTGGCCAATCGATACGGAGCGTATTCGATTTATTAGCACTTAATAAATTTCCTAAGCTGTAACGTTGTTCACGGATCGGTCACTGAATTAAATTTGTCACTCCTTTAGAAAACACACACACACATACACATACACATACACACATACATACACATACACACACATACGCATACATACATACATACATACATACATACATACATACATACATACATACATGCATATATACATACATACATACATACATGCATACATAAGTACACATATCACATATGCACGCATCTATACATAACTCTAGACTCGCAACATGCAAACGCAGATAGAAACGGACACATTCACACACGTACATGAACACTGTTTGTCTCAGTTTACTTGTCGTTTCTTTTTTTTTGACGGTATCCGTTATATGGAACATATGCAACATTATTTTTGCACCGTTGCACTTGCTCGTTGTCCGAATACGAGCGCCTGCTGTTCAACACGTGGATCTGAAGATGACGTTTCTTTTCGCTTCATTCTTAACAGATAAGCGCCGCTTAGCGTGATTCTCAAAATGGAATACGAGTAATTTTTTGTCGGCTACGTACTTCCTGGTTTCTTTTCCCGGCAATAAAAAGTATTTCTTGAATAACTAGAGGGCTTCAGGTGTTCTTGTGAACATGCGGTGTGTTACTATGGTCCATTGTTCAAAAACGTTGTTGTCAGCAATTGGAAGCATTTAGACCCCATGTTTGGTCTATTTTGTTTTTTATATCCGTACACTCCATATCATGACCATGGCGATTAAATAGTGATTAAAATAAGATAAAAATCAGTTGCTATGTTTATGGACTTTTTCAAATAAACGACGTTTGCAAATCAGTAAGTGGAGAGGTTGATTTTCGGATAACACCCCTGCTGTTTTGATCTGTTTCTAGTTAGCTATCGAATAAAAACACATAATTCGGTGGAAACGCTCTGGAAATGCAGTGAATTGAAGTTGGGTACTACGGTGTCCATACTGTCTGTCATGGGATAGCGAAGAAAAATCATTCATCGCTTGCCAGTCGATGAACTCACTCCCCACATCCCCGTTACCTGGTTAGTTGCCTTCGTTCTCCAGTATTTGAGCAGTGATCGAAGTTTGTGATGTTTTATCATTGTCGTTGCCTAAAAGATGTTAATAACACCACATCTGTAAGCGGTAGAGAAATATTCGCACAGTTGACGCCGTTTTCATGAGATGTTATCTCAATTTTTTATGAAATACTCACTATTTCGCTTAGCACAGTGGCTTGAGGTGCCTAGCAATGCACACATGCTCATTCTTTGAATCCCAGACCCTGAGCTAACCATGTACCCCGTCCTTGCGTCTTCACCAAAGTGGTATCAGAGCTTGTGGGTGGGGATAGGGAATGATAAAAATACTGACGTGATGCATCCATCGGCAGGCTACCGTAAGTCATTCTAAAGGCGTGAATGTGCATTCAATCATCTCTAACGATGGCCGAAGAAGTCAAATGCACGGCGCTTCCCTCAAGGGCTGGTCAACACGAAATACTGCTCTATCCTTTGGTCTTCATTCATGAAAAATATTTTGGCCTTAAAATACAACCACGACGACGCTGAAATATTTAGAAAACTTGATCCCAAGGCCTGATCGAACCGCGATTACTCTTTCCGGGGTTTCACGTGTTAGGCAAGGTGCAATTGATACCATCATTCTACCTTCATCTCAGCGAGTCTTTTACCCTAACGGTGCCATCAGTAATTCTCTATCAATGGAAATGATCTGGGGTGCAAAAGTCATTAAACCCAGTTAAGCCGAGACTGTAGCCGAAATCACAATGTATCACTTTTATGTACTGCCCATTATTTTTTTTGGCATTGTCATGCATACCTCTGAAGAGCCTTTGATTTCTCTCTCTGTAAAGGACATATTGGACGAAAATTTTTTAAAATGGGCTTGAAAAAAAGGATCTTCACGCAACCACCTGATTTCTTCATTAAATCATCAGAGGTCACGAAACGGATCGAAATACAAAGCAGGTACAGCTGCAGTTAGGGAAAGTTTGGTCATTCTGGGAAGCACGGCTTTTTTGTTTTTTCCTTCTTTTTTTTCTTTTATGCTTTGAGGAATAATAATATTGCAGCGTAGGATTGTCACAAATTTGTTTCTCTGTTTTACTTAAAACTTAGACTTTCGAAGAAAAACGTATTGAGCGTATCTTGTGCAGTAATGCACTAGAGAGCCTGGCATAAAAAATATTAGAATTTAGAGGTGATTTTCCTGTGCTAAATGAAAATCGATGCATATTGTACATCTTTGAATTTCTGCTAATTTTAATGAGATATCTTCACTACAAAATATGGCTACATTCATTAAGAAATTACTTTTAAAATAGCACAATTTTCAAAAATGCTGCACTTAAGATGCAGCAAGTGAAAACTCACCTAGGCTTGTTAATTCCTCGTCAGTAATAAAATCTAAGAAAAACAGTTCTTTCTATTTTAGCACGGCATGCTTTATAACCAGCGAGTATTGCCTTGAGGTGTCCTGCTAAATACACGTTTTCATAAGAGCGATAAGTTTGGGCTAGCCAAGCTCCTACACCCATCGCAAGCCGGTAAAATACTACCAGTCTTGCCTATTTGGAGGATAGTAACACCGACCTGGTACAGTGGTAGGCAAACCGCTGTATAGGTAAAGTATGCATTCAATCACCTCTGCGACGTATGAGGCAGTCAAATTCAGGGCGTTTCCCTCAGAGTTTGGCCAACATCAAACCCTTTAATCACTTGCTCTTTGTTTGTTACTAAGTCTAGAATTCTGCAGAGATTTCTCTCCGAGGCCATGAACTCTTCGTATCTGAAAGAATGGAAGAAAGAACTCTTCAAAATGTTAGTGCACCATTTTGCTACTAAGATGAAAACGTTCATTATAAAAAATATAGCCGATTTACGGTTGATTGAGCAATAAAATGGCATTTAGGATTAGTTAGCTAAAACAGTGTAACTTAAAGAGAAACCTGCTTTACCATCATCTTTTATAACAGTTTTCACCATCAATATCTGCCACATTTCGGGTTTTGTTAAAGGTGATGCAACCGTTTGGGGCGACAATGGAATGCTTCGATGGTCTCGCTTCACCTTCATGTATGCCGAAAATGAGCGACACGGAGCGGATCAAATGTCATCCTCTTATGCCGATTTTAGAGGTATGTCGATTTTATACTAAGTTTCACATCTTACCAGTGAATATTTACTGCAGCTTTCAGTTAAAGAACCAAATAATTCAGTTATTATGCAAGAAATGCGGTGATGCTACTCATACAATGCAGCCGATGGCGTTTCAAATGAACGACGTATGCCAGGTTCGTTAAAACAAAATAGTTTAATAAATGGTAATGGTACCAAAAATCACTCGTAAACCTTCACGTACAAAGTAATGAATGACCTAATGTCGAAGAGACGCTAAGCAGATTTGGCACAACAAACGTAGAAATTTCACTCGGTTTGGATCTTTTCCTTGAATGTGTCTTCTCATACAGCAAATACTAGAAGAACTACAGTAATGGGCACTGAAAGGAGTTTAGCTGAAAACAAACCAGGATTTTGTTTCCACTGTTTCGAATTCCGCAACTAAACACACCTCCATTGCTGAAATGTGAATACGTTGGATCACGTTGGTGAGAGGCATCTACAAGAATTACAATGAGTTAATGAATAAATGAAAGAGAAATATATAAAAGGTAGCTGCCTGGCTCATGCGTCTTCTCATATCTACCGTAGACAGTGTTTATGTTACTTTCGAAATTGTATTGTGGGTCACCGAATCCTAACTGAAAGAATGTCATTGTGTCCTGGGCATGAATTCCACTTAATGTCTTGATCAGAAATATCACTACAGATTTATTTCCATATTTGTTCTAACAAAAACTTAATTTCATTTAAGATGTAATCATCATATTTATTGATTACTTTCTATCAGTGTTCGGATAGACATAGGTTTCTTTTCTTTCAAAACTTTGACGGCTGGGATTTCCGACGAACTTCTTGAGAACCGGATTGAATCATCAAAATTTTCAATACGCTTGCTTTAAAGGAAAGAACCGGAAGGCAGGAAGTTTGGACTAAACACAGGATGTGTAACTATTGCTAGTTGAACGTCTTCATATGTTAATGAACCGTGTAAACCACGTATGTTCGAACGTTGCAGGAGAAAAACTCTACGTCGTCTCCTACCACTTCTTTCCCACTGCACCAGTCAGTTCGTGCAGCTCATTTGTCTGAACACTCTCGGGAACTCGCTTATCTTTTAACAACAGTTTGAAATGCAACTCAGAAAAGCCTTGTCGGTCTGATCGGTGCTGGCTAACATGATAACTGGTCTGAGAGCTGATAGTTGTCTACTCTCAGCAAAAGCAAGGGACAGCGCATTTCGGCGTGGTAAAGCATTCACAAGGCCCCTGTTACGAAGTTTTTTAGTGAACTGTTCTTCTGCGCGTGCAATAACCTCGACAAGTAGAGAAAACCAGTGAGGTTGATTATCTGTCCACCAAGTTGTATGTAGTCCATCGAAGCAGCACAATAGAAGAGCGTCTGCAGGTTCTTCTTTACGAGTGGCCGACAGAAGCATGCCCTCTCCATCCCAGGTAGTGCTAGTGGTGCTTCCTCAGATGAAGCAGTAATACTTCACCATCGGTAATATCCTGTTAGCCTAGAGCTTCACCGGTGGCAAAAGGCACAAGCAAGTAGGACACGGTGGAATCGTGAACGGGTTTTTCACCCACCGCACTGTGTTGTTTGCACTTTTGTTCTTCTTTCATTGCACCCTTTTGCAAATTCTGAAGGGATTTCAAAGAACCGGAATCTGAAATATTTTACGAATCAGTGTGCCGGAACTTGGCGAGTCTAGGAGCCTTTTAAAATACGGGAAAATAATTCTTTCAAAGCTCTTTGGATTCCAGTTTTTTTTAATTCCATTTTAAAGTTCCTTCCTAGTATTGCAATTTGAATTTAGACCTCTCGCATATTCAACATGCTTATTATTTGAGAATATCTTTTGATATGCTGCGATCAGAAATAAAAGAAGCTCATCAGAATATTAACAGCGATTGTGAAATCTCAATTCTAACTTTTTTATTTGCTCTCTTTTTATGCCAGCGTATAATGCGAAATGCAATCACAATGATGCTAAGATAATTACGAAACTCCGGGCTGCAAGTGTTTGCGGTGGGGAACGAACGAGCTATTACGTTTTCTGGGGGCTATCATGTTCACCATCACACCATTCAGGTCTTTCGTTTCGCCTGTCTCTCAGCTAATGACTGTGAAATTAAACGTATACCAGTTTTTCAAACCAAGAAACTGTTTTGCGTCAAAAGGATGCTGAGATATGAGCACAAGCTGGAACCTTAGTTGGACTTCGAACCCGCCTTTATCCTTAGCCGGTGCTCACGTGCTACCCACCAACGCCAACTGATGCTCTTGCAAAATAATTTTCAAACCGATCTTCATTTAACCCCGGTGCCAAAGAAATCAGCATGTCTTTAAACTGTTGAGCTTACACGACGTTGATAATGAAATTTATTTCGGCTAACGGTTCGACGCCTTCATCTTCATCAGAGCCGATGATATGAGTCCATGGTCCACAGTTGTTCGTCTTCTCGATGTGGCGTCTTCGTAGTCGTATCGATACCAGTCGTCTTCACCGCACGAATGAGGCGTGCCCAGCTGGTGGTGCACTTTTATGCAGAGCAGTTGTGTTGATATAACTATCCATTGATAATATTTGTTTCCAACGAATAATCCACCTGGCAGCAGTCGATATTATGTTTACTATCATGTAGCGAATAGCAAAACAATTGCATTGCCCATTGCTTTTCTCTCAGCTGCGTTTCTACTCTTTCGGCACAATCAACAATCATCCATCGGCGAGAGTGGTCTAGAAGCGCAAATGGGCATTGAACCCAGTTAAGCTAGCGAAGCCCAGCTATGATTCTAAGTTTGTCTCATATCATTGATAGAGATATATACTTACTTACTTTGAACGGCTCGTCCTCACCAGTTGTGCGAGCCCTAGCATAACCATCATTTTTCGGAGATTTGCTGGTTAAGCCATTATGGTTCCCTGGAATTCTGAGGACAGTCTGGCCAAAGTCTGTCCCAGGTCGTCACCACCACAGGCAGTCGCAGTCCTTGTGGATCAGAGGGAGATTTGCCACCATGCAACTTTGATATCAGGACGGTGGTGGATCCTGGTATTGGTTTACTCTTACCTAGGCGTTTCCCGATGGAAACGCCGGACTCCATCTCAGCTTTGGATGTACAGCGGGGGACGAATCCCCCCGCTGTACTTCGCAGTCTGACACCCAGGAACACCATCCAGCCACGATGAGGCGGTAAACCGTTGGGAGAAAATAGATATATAGGTTATATATATCTATATCTATATATATATATATATACATATGTACATATGAATATCAATAGTTAATGACAGATTGTAATCAATAGATAGTGACAGCTTGCACGCTTTCTAATGTCGCATGACCGTTCTTAAACTAGAAGAGAATTTCTTAGCACTTACCTGATCTGTGGCGCTGAGAACAATGAAATTTCGTTCTGTACTTGTTTGTGTGCGCAATGACGATGTTGGTAAGAATTGTTCTTGTGCTACGAGTTCATTTGGTTGCACCAATTCTTCAAACGTGGTCTTAGTAGGTATTGCACTTCCAAAGGTATTTCCAGAAGCCACGTACGTCTGAATTACGGCTTCTATGGATTAATGTTTTTTTATCAGAAATAAAAAAGCCGTACCGAAGTATCACCTCCCATTGTTGAATGTAACTCTGCAGATGAAATAAAGCTTGAGGCGAATGTAGATGTAGAAACGAAAGGCGCTGGGGAAAATTTTGCAGATATATCATTTGTCTCATCTTCACGTCTAGCACTCGATAATGATGTCACTGTTGAGGTTCTCAAAAGTGGACTTATTGGATGATAGTTGGCAGCTGCTAATGAAGAACCTCTGTCATAAATGTAAGGACTTAAAGTCGAAGTCGCTAAGTCTTGTGGATTGTTAAAGTTGTGGCCTGGTGAACTTTGCAAAGCGTGTTGGAATGGTGTCACTGTTAAAAGTAAAGGTGCTGAAGACGGGAATAGTTGAGCTTGAACCCAAGAGTCAAGCGTGGCTACTTTTTTGTCACTTTGTTCAGGCCAACCATCATATGATGTGCCCTCGTTTCGATTTGGAATGTTAGAAGTGACGAAGTCTTCCTGACTAGGTTCTGAAGCTGTAGTTATGGGAGATAATGGAAGCACTTTGCTCCTTTGTCCCTGGTGTGAGTTTTCCTGCCTCTGAGGTTCATCAAAATTTCTTGTTGAAGGAAGAACTCCAAGTTTTCCAGGCGATTCTTGTGCAAAATGTTGAATGTTTTCGTTGTAGGAAGCTGGTATCTGTAATTGGTGAGGAGAAACTGCGTTAGGAGCTTGAACTTGACCTCTCTCTCCCGATGGTCTTGAGTCATCTGCAATGTCACCGTTGGCATTGTCATAGTGTTGCTGCGAGCTCTGCCGATATTCTTCGATTCCGACTACATTTTCTGCGTGGTAGTTGTTTGGGGATTGATTTATCTGTTTTGACTTATTTACCATGTGATTTGGAATCATAGTGAGTGTGGGATCTGATTCAGGTGTCAAATATGGTAGCCTTATTTGAACTTTGGTGTTTGAGCTATTGTATCTTCCGTTGTTCACTGGAATTATGAGTTCGGGGCGAACATCGCCCAAATTTTTTTGATTGTTCACAATTAGGTCCAAGTACAGAGGGGAGTTACCATATTGGATGCTATAAAATGGCATAGAACTTTCTTGAGAGTTCGTATACGGATTCTCTTGTCCTAACCCTGTGGGAGAATTCGAGTCTGCGTCCATTTCTAAGTGACGTGGTGATTTGGTCAAAAACGAAAACCTATGCTGCAACGGAGCTGCACCTTCATCATTGTAAACCTGAAAAATAACTGCGCAAACGACTTTTTTAAAATTAGTCTGTTTTTTAGAATTTGTGACCACTATTTCACTGGTGAAAATTTCTTGTTCTTACCTGACCATTTGTGACCGCATTGAAGAACATTTTTGTGGTTTGTCTAGCAGGACCTATAAAATGAGTGCGTTCCGTCAGGTGCTACCCACTTTCAAAAGTAAGTGTTTATCCTCGTACGAATTTGAGGTTCACCAATTACGAGTGAAAGAAAAGCGAATTCCGATATAACATCTCAATGTTAAAATTAAAAAAATACGTACTACTTAGGGCTCCATACCACACAAGAACATGGGGTGCTTGCGGAGGCTGAGAGAATGTGGGACAACAAGTTCTTAAATGAAAACCCATTACTTAAATATGCTTATGGTTTTTATATTTTAATAGAAAAAGATGTAAAGTAAGTACCAGTATTCTAATATTGTAATAGGTGTACGACAATATTACCACATCGCTCCAACCTGAGCTTTCGAGAACTGACAATAACTTCTCTCAATCGTCAGAGCACTCGAGTAATCGAGAACATATTTATAGGAGACATCTTGCCCTTTTTCCCCAGTCTTGTAGATATACATATTTATTTATTCACAAAAGTATCTTTTAAATTCTAAGAATATTTAGAACCGAACCCCCAAAAAAGTCGAATCGAAATTTGGTTTTTCTTTTTGAGAACTTCGATGGAAGCACGACACACGTAATACACGAAAGACATAAGGGAACACTAAGGTATCATCTGTTTAACGAAATCCTGTCTCAGTTGCTTTCGTGTGCGGAATAAGAGACATTTCAAAAAAAGCGAGAAGGGCTGTGCTCCAGAAAATTAAAATTTCACCTAGTTAGTGTTCTTAGAACAATGTGGGATCTCGTAGTCAACGATCTACAGATTTTGCACATTTTTCACTTTAAAGTTCACTAAAAGCAGATATATGATGGTTTAGAGCTGAAAAGGGCTGGTGTAGTGCAATGGTTAGAGGTGCCTGCAATGCCCATGGTGCGATACCGCGTTCGGTGCTCACCAACCCTCCATCCCTCCCAGGTTAGCAGATCGGTACCAAACTCGTTTGAGAGGATAGCAACACTACTTTGATATTGGTTGCCAGCGCAAGTCATTGTATACACTGGATATTCACTCAGTGGCCACTAACAATGCTTGATGAAGTCGAATGCATAGTGCATTTCCAAGGGATTGATCAGCGCACAAAGCTTTATTATATGTCCTTAGAGCTAAAACGGGCCATTATTTTCGCATCAGGTGCATGTGAATGGGCGTCATATGTTAATAAAAAATAACTGCTGGAATAGTTATTTACCCACCGGTGAACTCACCTCTGGTTGTTTGTTGAGTGCAGTTGCCTGTTTAATAGCTGGTTAGGAACTTTCACAACATTCTGTACATCACATCGAATGCATTGTGAAGTGCAACGGATACTGAGAACCTAATGCAACAAAGAATCGTAAACTAAATCACTGCGCTGTTTGAACATATTTCTGACCAGTAGCTATACTGGTAAAAGAAGGTTGCGGACCACTTGAATCGACAACCACCAATGATGACTTTTGAAGTAGAGTTCTTTATCAATGGCGGTGTTTGAATTCACGAAGAAACACCGACGAAGCGAAGACAATCAATACTTTTAGGAAGAACGTAGATAAGAAATAATTTGCATGACACCATCGTGACGTGATAATGTGTAATTTAATAATCGGCTATATGTTAGTTGTTAAGAACCATAACGCGTACAGAGAACCAGGTTCAGCCAGTTGTCTCCATCAACTATGCAAAACCGACAGTTAAGTCCGACTAAGCTGTTAGGATGAAAGCATTGAAAGAACCGTACTATATACTATAAAGTTTCTGTTAGCGTTTAAGCAACCAATGATCGGTAAACATGCTGACATTGCAAAGCAACTACCAACCAAAAGCCGAACTGTTTCTTTAAGAAGGTTACAGCGAACTCCAAACACACATTTCTTTAGAAAGTAAGAACTTTTGGTTTAAGACGACACACCTTCAGTTCCGATAAAGAATCATTCCACTGTTATTGGCTCAAATAGTCCAAAACCTGTCAGATTTACATCGTTGGTATTAAAATGTAATGAATTACAGACATGCACGTTTGTTTGTGAATATGAAGTATGTGAATTTCCCTAACGATGTAGATATTCGCAAGATTAGGTGGCTCGTCTCAGCACGACAGATAAAAGGTAAAAATGAACAGAACGTGTCCATTTAATTATCCTGAAACACAGGTGGATTCGTAGAATGAGTGCTCTTACTCATTGTCAGTAATGGAAAACAAGAAGGATCAACGTAGACTTTAGATCAGACATAGATCTTGGACAAGCTTCAAACGGCAAGTACCGAATTTCGATTTTAGAGAATGTGGTGAGAAAACAGCCCAATGAGGTGAGTAACGATATTATATTCTGTACTTCTAAGTACTAGAATGAAGCCTGTTTCGATAATTTATAAGAACTTCGTACAAAGTGGAAAACTTACTAAAATCGAGATGGCACGTAGCGTCATAATCATGGTATGAGCGTGCACGCGCAAGGAAGCACGCTGGCGTTTCTGCTTCCTCGTCCTCCCACGCCTACCGGAAATTCCGGAAACCTCAAGTGCGACATAAGTTACACCCTCGTCTTTCAGTATCAAACTTTTAAGAAATGTAACATTCTCGAAGAACACCAAACAAAAGGAAACATGAGAAACTCAAGTAAAGTATAATTCACAAGTGGTCAATCGTTTTCCGACGAATTTTCTATGTAAAACGGACTGCGAGTAGATTACGATCCAGACTTCATAAAAAACAGTGACCTGCGTGAGTAACCGATACACCAAGCTGGTTTTCTTATCCTCCCAGACAATTTTGGAACCAATCTGGTGACCAAGGGTCGATATGCGCTTGGTTGATCTTTAGGGAGTCGAGCAAATGACTTCTTGTGTGTTAAAGAGCACTTATGATCACTATGCTGAACTTGCCATTAATTACCATTAGAGGAAATCAAACTAGAAAATAAGGAATGAACAGGTGTTCCTGTGGTTCAAGATGTTTACTGTAAGTGTTGATTTTTGCGGAATTTTCTACTTGCAGACAATACCACATTAGAGGTTTTCTGTGTTATCTCCTGTTTTTCAAAACTTCGAGTTATCTCTTCAATTTTTTTATCACTCGGAATACTTCACTTGTCCAGCTCTTCACTTTGTTCTTAGTAAACAAGCAGAATGAAAGCATGCCTACTGTCAATGAGATATAACTATTTATGTTTTAAGGAATATTTCCTCTCAATCTTTTTGTGCTATTCAAACTGTTTTGTCTTCATATTTAAAGATTGAATCCGTTCGACAAGCCACTTTTAAAGTATATGTACTTTCTTGCTGTCTTCTTCTTTACAATTTCAAGCGAAATCCTACCTTTAAAGGGCTGAATGGAAAGGGATAACTGGTTTTCGACAGGAGCTGCGGAACTGTTCAAGAAAAGAGAATGGCTGTATTGATCATTCAGAAGAGTAAAGTCAATAACCGCACCAACTCGACGTCATCAAGCTCTCATTTTGTTTGGAGAAACCCTGGGTGACAAAATTTCGATCAGCAAGCACCGGTTACTGATTATAAACTTGGCACATTTGTTGGAAATGTCTGAAAATGGTCACCTCACGCCATTTTCGTAGCGATCATGGTAAGCATCAAATACAACTTTATATATCTGGAGGGATCAGTTTCCATTTTGAGGCTAGACAGAACTTGCAAAGTAAAGTCCCAGAACAACTAGGCTCACTGATAAACTATTTGAATAATGCTTGATATTAACTGAATTTCCTTGTAGTCGCACCTAACAATAAATTGTGCTTCTTTCCTGGTAACTGCTGATTGAAATGAGAGAAGTGAAAAATAGATTTAGATTTGAAGACAAGAAATCTGCGGCTCTCTAATTCTACTCTGCATAAACTTGAAATTAATGTCCTATAGTTAGTCGTTTGATTCTATTCAAATAAGACGTAGACAAACTTATTGCCTGTAGTCGCGAAATCATTTCATCCTTGGACTGTGGAACGCTGCAGGGTATTCCTACTGAAGAATATGACGGAGGTGAACATTCTTCACATGGGCGTACAGAACTCGTTCCCGGTTAAGAATTCTTATATTTATATTATATTAAAATTAAAATCCATTTATACGCTTGTATAGATCCAAAAATTGTTCAGGGTCTGATTTTGGTCCCTAATTGTCTCAGTCACTTCCGTGTAGAGATGGCAGTCGTGTAAATAGTAAAATAATTTTTACAGCTTCGAAAATTCTTCGCTAAAAAATATTAGAAAAAAAGCAATTTTTAGTTATTCCGTAAACTCGACTCCAAAGGAGTGTCTACGAGGACAAACAATGAGAAACTCGACAAATTTATGAAGGATGCAATTATCGTTCTCCGAACTCATCTCAGCGAACTGCAAAAGGTGGCCTCACTAACTGAAGACTTCCATACGAAATATTTAAGTGAGTATTTTTTACATGTGATCAGAAGGCATATGTAAGTGTAAATATATATATATACTAATATGAAATATATATGGCCCATATGCATTCTTTCTTGATAAGCTTGCACGAGGTTGATAAATATATTTATTTTCGGCTAACGTTTCGACGTCTTCGTCTTCCTCAGAGCCGGTGATCTGAGTCGATGGTCCATGCTTGTTGTTCGCCTCGACGTTGCGTCTTCGCCTTCCTGTCGAGCCAGATCTTCCTCAGCGAGCCATCTTCTCGAATGAGGCATCCTCACTCAGTGATGCCCTTTTATACACGATGCTGATGGTGGATATATAATGATAATGTCCGGTGGTAACAACTTGTATTTCTTCCGGACATACATCATTGCGGACGTCGTGCAGAAGTCGGTGTTTCATCAGCTAGCACTGATATTGATACTGATATTTCGAAATATTACTACGCTTTGTGCCAGCTGATAAAACACCGACTTCTGCACGATGTCCGCAGTGATGTATGTCCGGAAGAAATACAAGTTGTTACCACCGGACATTATCATTATATATCCACCATCAGCATCGTGTATAAAAGGGCATCACTGAGTGAGGATGCCTCATTCGAGAAGATGGATCACTGAGGAAGACCTGGCTCGACACGAAGGCGAAGCTGCAACGTCGAGACGAACAACAAT
>UYYA01001048.1:0-23749 GCA_900624975.1 Angiostrongylus costaricensis | reverse complement strand
ACGTTGTGGTTGTATTTCGCTTAGTAACCTGCCATGAAAATTATAGAAGGCAGAAAACAAAACGTTAAACATTGTGAAAAAGTAAAACGTTGTGATTTCAAGTACAGCCTCAGCTTAACTGGTTTCAATCCGATGTGGGCTCCCAAATCGATCTCGTAGATCGGCGATTGCTGATGACACTGATCGATACAACTAGCTGAGATACAGGCGAAACAAAGGACCCGCATGGTGTGGTGGTGAACGCGTTAGCCTCCGGAAAGGGTAACAGCGCGTTCATTCCTCACCGAAGACACCTGCGGTCCGGAGTTTTACAAATATCTCAGAAACATTGTGGCTGTATTTCGCTTAATTCCCTGCCGTAAAAAATGTAGCAGGCAAAAAATAAAAAGTGGAACAATGTTAAGATAATGTTCTTATCTTATAAATCTTCGAACCACAGGTGTTTGCGGTGGGAACGGACGCGCTATTACCTTTCCGGGTATGGGACTGATCGATAGAACTAGCTGAAAGACAACCACAACGTTGCTGAGATATTTGCAAAACTCTTGACCGCAGGTGCCCTATTTCTATAGCTATTTCTATCGATTTTTGCTGAGCGACAGGCGAAACAAAGGACCCGCATGGTGTGGTGGTGAACGCGTTACTCCCCGGAAAGGATAATAACGCGTTCGTTCCCCACCATAGACACCTGCGGTCCAGAGTTTTGCAAATATCTCAGCAACGTTGTGATTGTATTTCGCTTAGTAACGTGCCATGAAAATTATAGAAGGCAGAGAACAAAAGGTTAAAACATAGCTGAAAGACAGCCGAAACGAATGACCTGCACTGTGTGATGGTGAACGAGTTATCCCAAAAGGTAATAGCGCGTTCGTTCCCCACCACAGACACCTGCGGTCCAGAGTTTTGCAAATGTCTTAACATTATTGTAGTTGTATTTCACATAATACCATACCCTTAAAAAATAATTGACAGAAGATAAAAGTTACACATTGTAATTTCGACTATGGCTATACTTAAAAAACCGACTTTTCTTTAACTTCGGCATTACTAATCGTCACCGATACTTTCACTGATGAGGAGCTATCACGATGTTGATAAAATAAACTTTATTCGGTCAACGTTTCGACGACTTCGATGAACGGAGTCGATGTCCACAACCCTTCGTACTCTCGATGCGGTGTCCTCGTCGTTGTATTAAATCAGATCTTCTTATGTCGAGCACCACTCGAATAAGGCAATCTCATCCAACGATGTCCTTTATACAAGACGGCTGTTGTTGAGATGTTGAAGAAGAGCCGACTCTATACGACAACAAAGAGACTACATCGAGAGAACGAAAGACTATGGAGTATCGGCTCGACCGTGAGAAGGACGAAGGCTTCGAAACGTTAGCGGAATAAAATTTCTTTTATCAACTTCGTGTCAGCTTAATAACCGAAGAAGGTGTTACTGGAATATTGCTACCATAATTATTGTTCTTGTGCCATTTATGAACATTGAATAGACTTTCCTGCAATGTAATTTAACAAGCCGTGAAGTGCAAATCACTGCTTTGAAGAAAAATGGGAGTGCTTGGAAGAAAGAAAACTATTTAAAGATAAAATATTAACATTCTCATTGTGTTAAGAGACTGCAAGAAGTAAAAATCGAAACGACGAACTGCAGGGTATGACTTCACCGTGGACGGCGGTCCATTCATAGCGCCGTTCAAAAGCTCAGGAGTCACTGGAATTGTGAAATCGTCGCTGAACGTAAAGACGAAATAAAATTCTTTCAATAAACTAAATTTACTTAAAAATGGTTCTCTTTCACCTAAAGACCAACAGCGAATATTTATTAGTCAATCGGTCGACAGTGCAAGATACACCTCCATAGAAGGTTGTTTCGAAAATCGGGTAAGAAATCGGCTCACGTCGTTAAAAATGAAGCGGAAGTTAATGATATGGAATCAAAGATAGAGTTGAAACAGATTCATCGTCACTGAAGGCGTGAATTTAGCGTCTCTCTTAGGCGTTTTCTCCGCTTTGTTCATGTATGTGAGGAATGAGCACAGAGGTAACGAGAAGGATCTTGTTATCATACAGTTAACGGTATTGTACTTGAACGTCCGAAAGCAGGTCCACTCTTTCTACAGCTATTCTCGGTGGAAATCCATCGTTACTTTTTAAATCCTATTTTCTGTCTCGCTCCTCATTTAACAGTTCAGAACATTTGTCCATTTGCACTGGCCTTATCTTTGCCGATTTCACTTACCAGTGAACAGAAATCGATGAATTTTGTGTTGCCTTACCAACATGCCCCGTCTTTTACTTACTTATAAAAACTCATAAGTTAGTATCCAGCGATGATCTTGCGTCTACCGATCCATCACTATTTAAGGTTAGACCTATCATTAGCTGTGAAGACGGGCCAACGGACAGGATAACATGGTTTTTAACCCTAATATTTAACCAGTTGTTGAAACACATTCCAGCCCATCTTACGAATACCCAGATGTTTCTGGATCGTCTACGTACTGCGCAGCCCAACAGCGCGTGCGTGATGGAGTCCTTCGACGTTACCGCCCTTTATACAAATGTGTCGAATGACTCCGCAATGCAAGACATATTTGAACTCCTTACACAACACGAAGTAGAAATAAACATGTATGGCTTTAGGATAGAGCACCTGATAGCACTCTTAAAGGAATGCTTGAGCTGCTCAATCTTCAGATGGTCCGGAAAGTACTACGCTCAAATAAGAGGGTTGGCAATGGGACAACGACTGGCTCCAAGCCTTGCCATTGCATTTATGTCTAAGGTGGAAGCACCGGTGACTGACCTCGGGCCGCTACTCTACTGTAGGTATGTAGACGACTGCTTTGTCCTTTGCTCAACACAAGAGGAAATGGACAAATGCTTCGAATTGTTAAACGCACAGTCAGAGTATATCAAGTTCACCCGAGAAAAGCCGAAAGAAAAATGGCTTCCATTTTTGAACGTACAAATTCACCTATCAGAAAATGGCTACATTACAAAGTGGTACCGAAAGCCAAGTAGTAAAAATATCTTGGTTCATTACCTCTCCTCTCACCCCTCTCACACGAAAAGGGCGCTTATAAGAAACATGTTTCGAACAGCAACCAACGTGTGCACGGGAAGAGAGCAGAGAGAGGAGTCCCGGAACTTGGCACGGCAAATAGCCGTTTCTAATGGCTACGAAACTGTAGCTCAGGATAGGTGTAGAGGAAATCGTAGGCCTCCAAACGACAACTCTAGCGATAGAAGGGTCCCGTTTATCCTACCCTTCATCTCAAATGATATAAGTACAGCTATAAAACGCTGCTTGAGAAGGGCGGGCTTAGAGAATTCGGTAAGCGTAGTTGAAATACCACCGAGTAATCTTAAGCGCCAGCTAGTTCGTAACCGCCTATATGACCGTCTATGTGCAACTCAAAATTGCATGATCTGCCCCAGTGGTAGAGACGGTGATTGCATGAGCTCGGGTATAGTTTATCTGATCTCCTGTAAGACGTGTGGTGACGAATACATTGGCGAAACGGGTAGACCCCTCTGTGTTCGCATGAAAGAACACCTAGCCGGCAAAAATAGACCAAATACCCCGCTAGGCGCGCATAGGACCCAGAGACATAACGGGGACGACTTCGAAGTATGTGTCACGATCCTCGCACGCGAATCGAGAACACAGGCGCGAAAAACCCTCGAGGCACTCTGAATTCCAGATATCCGAAAATGAACCGCAGGGAAGAATGCCTCATTATCACGCGTGATATAGGGCAGTATATAAAACTGCTTTTCTGATGTGAGGGGCACATTATACTTCCACGTGATTTCTGTGCGGTTGGTCTCTACGTGACATACTTAGTGGAGACCTCATAGAAAGCGGTGAGTGTGCAAAGCTGTGTTCAAAGTGATTGAAATCTTGGTTTTGGGGTTTCTTTGTTTAGTTATGGAGGCGTCTGGCCGAGTGAGTTGCTATCAACTTGACCTTTCCAGGCTCTGAAGAAGGCGAAATTCGCCGAAACGTCAGCTTAATCGTGAACGAGGAACAATAACACCTCGCGTTTGCTCAAAAAAATACGAACTAACTCATAATATTATAGATGGAAAGTTGTATAAGGACAAAATCTTTGTGTTCTCGCAAACCTTTCCCAAAAGACAAGAAAGTAAGGGCTAATCATCGAATAAGTATGCTGGGCGACAGAGTTTCTTAGTGCGATTTGTCCACGAACTGCGGCTTTAATTGTTCAGTGTGTTGTCAATCACTACTGTAGAAAAGATTGAACCCTTCCGCTGCGAGTCTACGAGTAGACACAAGAGCCTAATTTCAGTGAAAATCCACAATGAGGAACATTTGGCAGCATCATCTCTTCCTAACTACTGCTTTAAACGTCGCGAATTGTCCTGTAAAATTCAGTTTTTGTTTGCGACGATGTGACTCAGAAGTTGCACGTTCTCTGTACGTGAAAAAGTGCAGATAAAGCACTGAAGTTCCGATTTTCTCGCTCCTTCTCTGCACCGATGGAGTTTGCAAAGGATTAAAAGAACCACCTGTGGTTAACTTTTTTGCAATTTTGAGCGTGTAAACTGCATGGAGCACAATGACTGTAAAGAGCTTTACTACAGACAGGATGCCACTTATTTAACCCTCGACAGCTTGTACAGGTCTCAAAATGATGGCATTGGCGGTCACACTCCCGATATGCTTCAAAAGTGCTTGACTGAACCCACATTATCTTATTGATCCACTCCACAGACATTGATAGTGACTAAGTACTAAAATAAACAAACACAAAATATTCTTTAGATATTTCCAGCTATTTCCAAGTACTCTCGATCTCTTCAATACAGTTGTTTGCATATTTTCACGGCCCACATGGTGCAGGTTTATCCATTGTTTATCATTGGCGTTACAGGAATAATTCTGGTAGTAGTATTTCCATAATAATACCTTTTAAACCTTCAATAACGTTGTTATCGGGAATTCAAAATGGCCAGCACGCGATGTTCCTGTCCAGACAGTTCTATGCATAAGTCCACTAGATACTCGTGAAACGCAACTTTTTCCAACATATTTGTCGACACAGCACATTTCACACGAAACAGTAGACAATAGTGCTTCAACAACACTATCGCAGTGATCCAGAATAAAAGCCGGCTTTCAAACTCCGCTCTGCTGACCAGCGAATTATTAGGGTTTTATAAACAATTTTCAAGAACCAAACGAAAATAAATGATTGCTGGGAGAGATAAGCGCGCTGGTAAAGGTGGCTTCTTAGTGTTATTCGTTAAACTTTTGCAGCATTTGTTGTGCAACATCTGTTTTCAGCGTTAAATCGGCATTGAGAAGTGTTTAGTGGCCTCACTTTGTTCAGACCACTGCTGTGCAAGGTCATGAATTGTCCTTTAAAATTCAACCTTTATTCGCTACAGTGTGGTTGAGGAGTAGGACGTTTTTGTTGTCTTAGGAAATGTAAATGAGATATGGCTAGGCCGATTTTCTTGTTCATCTTCCATCTACAAGCAGGGTTGCAGTTCCTTCGTCGCAGTTGTTGACCTTCTTGATTTCCTCTAGACAGAAAACGTTAGAGTTCTTCCGCTACTTCACAGGTAATGTTGAAACGGTTCACGTCGATTATCGTGAAAGAAGATGACTAACTATGATCAGAAATGACAAGCTTTTAGCATCCGATGCACACCGTAAATCATTAACGCTTCGCTCATTCACGCTTTCGCATTACTTCGAGTTACTTCCACAGCACTGTGCTCCTACTAAAAACTAAGCCTAATTACACGGCGTTATAATCTTGGGAGAACCATGTAAACCGTCTTCAAGTGATTGCCAATATAACGACTAAGTATGAAAGTGATTAAGCAAATGGAACCCCTCACTATGGCAGGCTGAAAAAATGTGAGAAATGAACACTGGCTTAGAAATGTGTTTTCTATCTTTTGTGTTTTCCTGTGTTCGTTTTGTCTGTGAAAATGTCTTGTCAACAAAAGAACCATTTCAGCGAGACGTGCTGAGAATCGTATGTCTTCTTGCCTTCATTTCTCCTCCGCGGTGTTGACCCGGTATAATCCCGGTAATAATATTCCAATAATAATACCTTTTTAAGCCCTCACTAACATTGTTGATTGGGTACTCAAAGCGACCAGCGCACGATATTCATGTTCAAGCAGTTCCGTGAAACATAAGTCCATTGGTCCATACTCAAGAAACGCGTGATCTTCCAATATTATTGCAGGCGCATCACACGAGTATATTTCACACGGCATATTAAACAATACTTTATTGGCAACACTACCGGAAAATAACCACAATTATGCTGAAATATTTTCAAAACTACTGAACGCACGTGTCTCTGGTTGGGACTGAACACGTTAATGCCCTCTTCATGGACCAACGTGTTCGCCACCGCACCATGCGTATCCTTCGTTACGCCATTATCTCTTCTCTGTTTTACCTTATATGTGCTTTAACCAATTACTCGTCAATGGCATTGATCTGTGGAGCGCAAATCAGCATTGAACTCAATTAAGCTGACGCTTTAGTATAAATCACAAAGCAGTCTATTTTTCTTTACTGCCTATTCATATTCTTAATGGCAGAACCAGTTCCGGAAAGTGTAACAGCGGGTTCGGTCCCCACTGCAGGTACATGCGATCCGGAGGTTTGGAAATATTTCAGCATCAAAAAAAAGAACAGTGGGCAACAAATGAAAAGTACTACTATTAGAATATTTCAAAAACTGACCTTCTTCTAACCTCGGCATAACTAATCAGCATGTATTCTTCCATTGATAAGCGAATATGACGTTGATAAATAATTTTATGCGGCTAGCGTTTTGACGTCTTCGCCTTCATTAGGGCCGTTGATCCAAGTCACTTCCAATATTCATTCGTTAGATTTCCTCTAGACGAGGAATGTTGGAGTTCTTCTGCAACCACACAAGAAATTTTCAGATGGTCATCGTCGACATTCTTTGTCGTGAAAACTTGAAAAAAGACTTCGTCGTCATCAAGACTCAAGACTATCGGACTCAGAAACAAGACACTTTTTGCACCCGTTACGAACCGTGAATCACTAACGCTTCCCTCGTTCGTGCTTTGGCACTACTTCGAGTTATTTTTGCAACACTGGATTCGTGCTGAACTAGAAGCGGAACTCCATGTGCTCCATCGTTGATATGCAGCGCGAGCCTGATGGAAACTTTGTTCTGTAACGCCTTCGTCTTTCTCAGTGTCGGAATAATTCGAGTGGACCATCTTATCAACGAAGAAATACATTGGTTATTTCATCACTGCACAGAGTTAAATGGCAGTCAATATAGAAGAGTATGTTAATGTTATTCGATTTTTTCGGTAGTTTGCATTTTTTTCAACAATATTTTCCACATGGTTTGGTTATTAGTATGCACTGGATGACAGGATTAAGCAGTGTCTCTCAGAAACACAACAACCGAAAATGTACATAAAAGACCCGAAGTTGAAAAGGAATGCTCAATTTCACATACCTTGTACAGTCGTGCTTTTGTCGTCAACAATGAACCATTTTAGCGAAACATGCTGGGAATCGTATGTCTTCTCGCCTTCATTTCGACGGCAATGGCTCATGAATGTTCGGATTGCTACCCACTACCGGAGGCACGAAAAGCGTTTTGCGCTGCGGCTTGGGGTAGAGTATGAAACTGATTTTGAAATTTTAGGACTCAGTAAGTAACAGTGACTATTGTGTTGGCCGACTTCGATTTGTCTTATGTTCGACTGGTGTTGTACTGCAATCAGAAAATGAACCTCTAAAATTCCATTGATGAGTTATCATTGGTTCCATTGATAAATCTAATTAAGCAAGGAAATTTTGTTACAGGCCCTAGTATACACCAAAAAGACGAAGAAATAAATTTTTGTTGAAATCATTCGTTGATTGTTTACAGCCCTTTCAGTATCTCGAGTGAAAGTGATCGACGTTAACAATCCGTACGAAGATCACAGCGGACAGTTTGACGTTGTTTATACAATCGAACATGTTTACTACTACAGGGTAACAGAAGATTTTTGTTCCTTAAAATGGTTCGGATTGAACTTCGACTTGCGAACATATTTTTAGATGCCCAATTCGTACTGTAAGCTTCCGCCTCTTCTACTTGCGAAGTCCAACGAGGCGCAACGTCTCAATATGACCGCTGGAAAAGAATACATCTTAGCAGGTATTGATTAATTTGTTCATACGGCTGCAGTCACTAAAAATATGCATTTTCTAAGCATTACGTAACGCTATCTCCCAACGGTTTACCACCTAATCGTGGCTAGGTGTTTAGGTGTTCTTGGGTGTAAGACTGCGATGTAGAGCGGGAAATTTATCTCCCAGCAGGGTCTCCCAAGTTGAAAAGGAGCCCGACTTTTACATCAGGAAACCCAGCTTATAGTAAACCACTACCAGGATCGACCACCGTCCTGGTACTAAACTAGTCGCGTTGTGGCAAATCTCCCTCTAATCCACAAGGGCTACGACTGCTGAGGCAGACTTTGGATTGGTCGACTTCGGGACTCCAGAGAAACGCAATAGTTAGACCAGCAAAACTCCGAAAAATGGAGATTGTGCTGAGGTCTGCACAGCCAGCGAGGTCGAGACGTCCAAGTATTTAAGTATCAGTAACGATCAATGGATTCCCCTCATAGAAGGGTCTCTGCCTCCTGCTTCACAAGCACTCGGGATAATACACCAACTTGGAATTGCACAAGACCTAGGCGATGGATAATATATCTGGACTTGAAAAGCTGTTCAGAAAGAAGAGGCCAGGAAAGAATGAAAATCCCGTTTAACACGGCAAAATTTTAAAAATAAGGAGAACCGGGCACCTAATGGTATGAACGACAAACGATGAACAAGATCACTAGTGATTCGAATACTCTGGATGTCAAACGCACAACAGGAAGACCAACAACCCGATGATCGAAGTTGTTCACAGGAAAGGGACGGCGATCAACGAGTCCTTAGTGCGAGAAGAAGGACTCTCTGCATTTCTCTCACACACGATAGGGAGATATGGAAAGCTTGCTTCAGCTTTTCCAATCACTCGACAATGAACGGGATGACTGGTGAGGTGACGATTTGTGATATAGTCGTTGTTTTGAAGTACATGTAAAAAACACATACTGAAACAATTAAGAACAGAAGATTATTCTGCTGTATTCCGAACAAGTTGGTCTTAGAATTATTTAATAGTCAGCTCTTTATAGTTACAACCATAAGGTGAATTCAGCTGCATTGTTAGCAATTCCACTGGTTCAGTTCAAGTTATTGGTTCCATTGATCATGAGAAATTGTAAGCAGTTGGTCTCTAGTGTAGAGAGCAATGATTCTTTTCCAAATATATCAGTATTTGAGTGTACTTCTTTTTAAGATTTTTGTCACTGTTCCTGAAAAAGAAGGAAAATTACTCCAAAAGGTGAGATTTTATGGAACATCAGTATTCCGCCCACTTCTTCTGTCCCGACTTGAAAACATGATGTCTCGTTTGTGCGAAGAGAGAAATACATAACAGTACAATATTAGGAAGACATCAATCGTGAGGTTGTCATTCAGCACACGTTTACTTCCTCACAAATATAACACATATAACACATCGGCAGCTGACGTATCGCCAGAATCGCCTTCTTCAGAGCCTGGCAGGGTACACTAATATGTAATTTACTAGGTCAAACGCTTCAAAAACGGAAACAGAAAGGTGGAATTCTGAACAATAATTACACGATCACCGGCTCCTCGAAAAACCCGAAAAAAAGTCAGTTCTGAGATACGGATCACCCGTTATCTCAGGGCATTCTTCCCTGATATTCATTCTCGGATTTTTGGAATTTATCCAAAATGCCCCGAGAAATTTGCGTTGGTGTTTCCCGTGCGATGACAACGACTTTCACATCAAAATCTTCTCCGCTATTTTTTCTACTCTATGCGTGCCTGGTGGAGTTCCTTGTTTCGATTTTCGCTTGCCACCTAGGTCTTATTTTACACGTATGCATAAAGGTATCCTTCCATGCTTTGAAGAAGGTGATACTGCTGAAACGTCAGCTACCGTTGTGTTGTATGTGTTATATTTGTGAGAAAGTAAACGTGTGCCGAATAACAACCTCGCGATTGCTGTAAAAAGAAGGAGAACAACAAATTTACAATCCAATGTCGAGGTTAATAGAAAGTCGATCTTGGGAACTATTAGGAAGAGAATTATTGACACAGGATTCAATAGTGCTTTATAATTGAAGGCAGTAACGATTGCGACATGGCACTTCGTACGTCTTATGATGTTCAAGTGAATGACGACGGAATTTATGGCGCTCAGGAATGGCACAACGTTTCAGAGACATTGCAGCATGGTCTGTTCACCTACAATTGCTAAGGTCTGTACGCGGCCATAATAAAAGTGAACAGCATTGTTGTTATGTTTATTAAAGAGAAACGGTTTTATACTACGCAAAGCGGCGTTTTTCAAATGTGTGCTCACAATGTCGGTCAAGAGAATTGTATTCATAGCAATCAGTTGTCAGCATTGAAAAGCCGTAATACTTGAAGTGTACATGTTGATGGCTAAAAAATGGTGCAGTGATGCTTCCGACGAAATGCGACGAGAAACGACAGCATGACTGTACTCGGAAGCATTGGTTTCAAAGTATAGCAGTATCCGCATATCCACACCAGTTCGAAACTAAAAGAGTTAAAGTTTCTAGGAATACAGAACTTGAAATATTCCGAAAGACATATCATCGTGTCCTTATGTATGTTCTTACGAACTACTCTTGTTGAAATGATGCAAGGTTAATATAAGCTCTCTTTGTTGTTGTTGTTCGACGGCAGACATCTCGCCGACTTCGTGTTCTTCAGAGTCTGAACGTATTATATGCAAGAATAGTCTTATAATTGGATGAAAAATCTATAACATTAACGGAGATCTAACATGGAAATAAGCACTATTCTGCTTAAAAAGTACTCATCATTCAGTTTTCACTTGGGATGACGACTGAGACTAAGTCTGCTCAAAAAATTAAGCTAAAATAAGGCGCCAGGTCACGAGTAGTAGTGAGACAATCGTCTTTCTGGCTCATCTTTGGGCTTTTGAAACTTGTCTGAAACGCTTCAAGAGTTTTGCGCGTTCGTGTTTTTGATTCCTGCCCGCGATCCGAACAGCTACTTCAAATTTAACCATTGGGTTTTCGTGCCCTATGTGTCTAGTGAAGTACTTCGTCGAATTTTAAGTTCCCCATCTGGATGTTTTTTATGTGGGTACAAAATGGTCTACGTTTTTCACATTTTCTCTGCGGATCTCAGCAGTAGCAATGAAAGTGACAAAAGTTGGGGCGAAATCTGAGTACTACTACGTAGAACTAAAGTGTGTTGAGAAAACGCTGCCATAGCACTTTTTGGGATTGGTCAACCAGTTGGCAACACACTTCTTATGAACTTCTTCTATTCATTGACGTTTGTTAAATTGACATCATTCGCAGGGTTCTAATTCCAAGATAACGTTAATGGGTTTATTCCGATATTTACGCAAAAAATTCAAAACATTGCGGTCGGTTTACGGTTGTTCCGGTGGAGTGGTTTGTGTGAGATGGTTCATCGCTTTGCATTGTTGAAAATGAATTCACTGGGGAATTCAAAACCAAAGTCCATGATTGGTGCGTATGATCTTCCCGGCAGACTATGTAAAAATGCCCTCAACGGAATAACGACTGCTGACTGACCGCTAGTTATTATAACATAGTCTTTACGTTTTTATTGATTCTAGCATTCTCTTCACTGAGATGAATTATGACAATCCCATGTGGGGCGAAGTGCTAAGAAACATCGACTGTTGCAGAATAAACAATATACTTACAGCCTCGTTGCAATATTACAACCAAAAGTTAGTAGTGCTGAAGTTGTTGGCAATTCGGCAAACGCATGTGGACAAAAGAAGCCCATAGAAATTACGTTTTGAGAGGCGATTGATTAACCACAGAAAAGTACGATAGCAACATTTGTTCAATGCACATTAGTTCAACATAGTAGTACTCAAATTTCAGTACGATTTTTGTCAGTTTGTTAGCTAAGTGAACCACAGTGTGACTAATATACTCGGTGCAAGTAATTCAACTCGGAGGATTCCTGTATGTCTCATTCTCCGTGTGTTTGTATCTTTTACTCTATAAATATTTCCTTCATCACCTTTGAAATAAACCTATAGTTTATTCGCCATTGGTGGGAATCTGACTTGGCTATTTCAGAACTCTAGGAAAATCGATTGCGCCAGCATTAAACTACATTCATATCGAAGGGAAAATCCTCAGTCAGCAGCGAAACCCACTCGCGAAACGTTGGAAAACTTTAATGGAGGACGCATGAAAGGAAACGAGCCGAATGCCAGCAGTGCTGGAGTCCGCAAAGTAGATGTAGATAAGCGTCATGTAAAATAAATTGTTATATGTTGTGTTGCTAGATGTTTATATAGTTGTGGCTATGCAGCCACAAAGATGGTGAGATAAGAGCAAAACGCGGGGACGTTCAGCTGGACTTTTAACCTTTCCAAGGAGTTCACGCTCCAGTATTCTCCATATCTCAACATGGCTGTGATAATAAGCAACATGTTTTAAATTGTTGAGTTTATACGAGGTTGATAAACAACTTTTATTCGCCTAACGTTTCGACGTCTTCGTCTTTATCTGAGCCGATGAAATCCGTCTACGGTCCACAGTTGTTCTTCTTCTCAATGTGGCGCCTTCTCGTAATCGCATCGAGACGGATCTTCTCGTCAGTGGAACGTTGTGTGAATGACGCATGCTCACCAGGCAGTGCTCTTTTAAAAAACGTTATAAAAAAAAGTTGTGGCTATATTTCACATAATACCTTGCTATCAAAAAAGAAGAAGCACTAGATAAAAGTTGTAACATTGCGGGAAAAATTTTTTCATTTTACACGACCTTGAGGATTATCGTCCTTTTTACGAATGCCTTTGATTGCCACCTGAGTAGAATATCCGTGGATTCGTGAGAGCCCTGGGTTTAGCTTTCCGATTTGGATTGCGAGAGTGAGGCACACCCAGACAATCCTGATAAAAAATTCCCAGCAACGAGTAGGAGGTATTAGGAGCATGGTCGACCTACAGGAGTGTCGAACCAGAGCCGTGCCAGTAATGAAACGCACGGTTTCCACTACGCCACCCGACCCTCGCCGATCATTTTGATTCATAGAAGGCACCTTTTGTACCGAGAGTTCCAGCTCTATATAATTCTTGAGTTTAGGTGGCTTAAACATCATGCTGAAAAATCTACTAACTAACAAAGACACGGTGCGAAATATTTTGGCTTTCTAGAAATATTTGAAATTGTTTTGCATGAAGCGCCAAATCTATTAATTTGGAATTGGTGCGCACACTGCTGCAGTAGAAACTCGTCTGTGCTTCCGAGTACAATCATGCTATTGTTTCACCTCAATTTCGTCTTAAGCAGCTCTGCACCATTTTCCGGACACCAGATGGAATGCTATGAATTTTTAGTGTAGGCTAATGAAGGCTACAGATATAATTCTCTTGACCGATGTTATGAATGCATTTTTCAGAAGTGCTGCCATGTACACGGTGAAATTGCTTTCCTTTGAAGAACATAACAACAATGCAGTTTATGTTTATTACGATCGTCTATAGATAGTAGCACTGGAATGATTCCAGATCGTGCTTCAACGTCTCTGAGACGTTGTGCCATTCCTGTACACCACTGATTCCATCGTCATTCACTTGAGCACAAAAGGACGAATGTAGTGTCAGGTCGCATTCCTTATTTCCTTCAATTTCAAAACTCTTTAAGTCGTGCGCAAGTAATTGCGTCTATAGTATTTTAATATAATCTAGTGCTCTTTATATTCGTACAATACAACATATTTCAAAGTTTCAGAAAGAAAAGTGGCGATGACATAATTTTCAGCAAGAAATGCACTTGAATAACATCATAGAGGAAGAACAATTAAAACAGAAAACAGCTTCACTGTTCTCTACACTAGTGTCGGATTGTTTCCCAGTGTCCTTTCCTTCATCTGCTTGTTGCGGGATATTACCAGCATCGTCCTCAGAGTGCGCGTTCTGCAGCGCTAGGTTACCTTTCACATTGCATCCTTGGTGCCAAAGTTGCTTTCTCATACGTCAGGCCAGAGAAGATTAAAAAGTAGAAAAGTTGGGTAAGGAGTCGTGTGTTTTTTGTTTTCCTCAATACGTCCTGGATACTCTAGAAAACTCTCCAAAGTACTCGCTTTCTCTTCCTCAGCACTGGAAGTAAGTCGTTCATCATGTTGATTTCCCTACCAAGATAGACGTAAATGGAGCATTAGGAGATATTCATTCCGGTGAGCACGAAAGAGATAACGAAACCAATCCGTTCCTCACGAACATCGTTTCTGTGAGGCTTAGTTCGCAAAACCAAGATGCTGTAACTGGTGACCATCGATTTTTACTTCCATGCTATCCCATTTCTATGTTCGTATGATGGCGGTGAACAATTTGGAGAGATGGTATGGCCTTCCCTGAATCCTCTTTTGATGTCGATATTAATGTCGCTGTGGAATTGTTATATTTTAGCTGTGAATTTTTTATGGCTCACGAAGAATCTTTATACACTAAGTTTCACCCTTCTCTCCGCCTGTTTTATAGGTGCTATCAGAAATCAATAGGCACGTGCGGCGCAATGGTGTAAGGCACCCTGCGATGCACATGGGATTGCTCCCCATGCTCCAGGCTCATCAAGTGGTACCAAGCTTGTCTAGGAGGATATCAGCACTGGCTCGATACACTAGTAGGATACGGCTAGTCACTGTAAAGGCCGAATAAGCATTCAATCACCTTCAACGATGCTTAATAAACTCGAAGGCATGGCGCATCCTTCAGGGATTGATTAGGGCTGAGAGCTTTATCCTTTTCTGTCGTTTTATAGCATGGCAATATGTTTTTAAAATATTGACAGAAAATAAGGTCGGCTACTACAGTATGCATTGACCGTTAAAAAGCAGATCATACTGGATATCAGGAATCGACTAACGTCCATCCTGTATGAACGGTCTCCTTTCTGGAAGCGGTAGATGTCTCGTTTGGGGGTTATAGTGCGATAGCCGGGGGTTTTAAAATTGGCGAAGTTTCGGTGAACTTTGCCAATTTTTTCCCAACCTATATAGCTCCAACCATAACTGCTGCTCTTCTCACTTTAAGATCTTCTATCGTCTGCCTGGATTGTTTTGCAAGTTCGGAAATGGGTTGGCGGTTGCCTGTGGCTCGTGCGTTTTCACGCTGGCGTACTAACTCAGGTGTTTCTGAACACATCCATCGCTTTGTGACTTGAACTCTCAGTGATTATTCCGCCAATGTGAAATGTTGACTGGACCGGTCGTATTTTTCGTCTATGTCAACTTTGTCTTGATAAGACCTGACTAATGAACTTAATAAATCCCAATTAGCTGTGATTTTGTTACTTCTTTTTGACTTTAAGAGTTTTCTCTCCGTTCCACAAGAAATAAAATCTTGCGCGAAGGAGACGGCGATCCCATGCAGAGTATGAGGATTAGAGCGACATCGGTCAAGCAAAACCTTCGACTTATCATGGTGTGGTCTTCCTTTCTGTGGTACTCTCTTGGTGTTGGCTGTCATGGTAAACTCGAACAGCCACCCGTCCTACTTGTGCCATTTCAATTCTTGGGTCACATTGTGACGTTCTTCAGACGTTCTACTGGGTCCAATCTTAGCATGAAAATTTATGATGATGACCATGATCTTCTTTTTGGAATTTTTCCAAACCCCTGTAGAAAGCTTCGGATTCGTTCTGGATATAGCCTGATGTTGATGTTAATGATGGTGTGTAGACGGCAAAGAACGTCAAAGCCAGTACTGTTCTATATCTTCACTTCAACAGTAAATTTGCGATTCGGGTTGTTAGTTGTTTGAATGGATCGGTGTGGATGGCTAAACCCACGTTGACGAAAACGCCAACTCTGCCGGTTCCTCTGTTGTCGTAAATTCCGAGGAACTGTTCTTCTCCGGTGCCACAGACGACGTTGAATGGGTGGCGTTTTCTCATCTCAGCCAGTCCAATAACGTCGTACTTCTTGCCTCAATAATGAAATCTTATTTCTACCGAGGAATCAGGTGAAGGTTTGCATTGTAAGAGGAGTTTGTCAAACAGCCTCTCCTAACCCATTTCACCCAGCGTCGCCGAATCGGCGTTTCGCGAGGTTTTTGCTCCGCGATTAAAGCCTTTTCCGCCGCTTGGAGAAGGGCCACGTTGTCTCGCGACTAGCTGGCATGAGATTTTTCTACAATGGAGATCTGGGGGCGTTTCATAATGCTAAGATAAACGAAGCAATCACTACCTGCTAGGAGGTATTCCTTTCCAGGGAGCATATTGAGACGTACTGATTCGTCAAATGTCGCACGTAGAACAGGTGGAAGCCCACAAAACGATTCAGGCTTCTAAAAAGCTATTCAATTATCAAAATTTTGTGCGAATATTTATAAGGAAATAAGAATATTCTGATACCTTATAGTGGTGGAGATGTTCCACTGTGTAAACGATGTCAATCTGTTGGCAAAGGTGTTTGTACGGGTTGTTAACGTTGATCACTTTCACATGGGATACTAAAAGGACTAGAAACAGTCTATGAATAACTTCAATAAAAATATATTTTTAGTTCCTTATTGGTATAGGCCGAGTTTTATAATGAAATCTCATGGATTAATTAAATTCCTTAGTGTTTCTTTTGGCTTATATTCATGAAGTGGTTTTTCTATGAATTCCTCATAAAGGGAATTTTATAAGTTCGTTTCCTGGTTGTTGTGCAAGAACAACTGAATATAAGATAAATCGGAATTGGCATGCATCACAGTCATCATATTTATCGAAACCTAAAATTTCAATAGCAGTCTGATGGTCTACCCCAGTCCGCAGCGCAGAAGGCTTCAAGTGCTGTTTGTGGGAAACACTCTTGAGCCATTGCCGTCGAAATACAGGCAAGAAGACATGCGATTCTCATCATATCTCTCTAAAACAGTTTTTTTGTTGGCGAGAAAAACACGAATGGACAAAAATTGTGTGAAATTGAGTATTCGTTTCCAACTTCGGGTCCTTTATATCCATTCTCGGTCGTGGCCTTACTGAGAGACAATGGGTAAACCTGTTTCGCAATACATACTAAACAACTACACCATATCGAAAATATTATTGAGAGAAGTGCAAACTGCTGAAAAAATCCTACAGTATTAACATACTTTTATACGCAGACTACCATTTACCCTTGTGGCATGGTGGAATAATCATTGCATTCCTTCGTTGACATGTTAATCCACTACATTACTCGGACTCTGAGGAAGGCGAAGGCCTTACAGAATCAAGTTTTTATGAACCTTGTGTTGCTTATCGATGAGTGAACACATTGGACGTTAACATAATTTTTGTGATTTATTTTGTTTATTTTAGAAACGTAACTGCTCAAGTTTTGGTCAGCAAAATTATATAAGTAGGAATCTGATAGCAAAGTGGTGCTCTATTTCAAACGAGTCTCTGAGATGTGCCAAACGCGAACGAACAGATAGGAATTTATGTAAAAAAAATCTACACAGATAATCTGTTAGCTTTAAAGGAAGTTGATTATAATGCCTACAACGTGCCCCTAAGTGTTACGCGGTGATGCCTAAATCTTCAGTTGTTCTAAATTTGTCAAACCTATGAAAGGTCTTATGAAATGAACGACACACAGGTCAGAGTGCAAAATATATGGAGGTTACATTGGTCGGTATGAGTCGGACATGTCTAATATCCCGTCCTCTGGTTTCCTCTACCGCTTAGGCGTTTTGTATGGCATCATTTCCACACTAAGCGGCAACGGAGGAATGCTGTTTAGCAACTATAATGGGCACAAAAAAACTTGCTGAAGAGATAAGTGCAAGGATGATGAGATATGAGCAAAACTCAGCACCTCAGTTGGCTTCGAACCCGCGATTACCCTCATCGGTAGCTCGTATGCTACCTACCACACTAATCGATGCTCTTTCGTTATCTCATCCATGTTTTCATTCTATCGGTGCTATATGTGTTTCCATCACCAAAGTATAGATGGTAAAACAGAGCCTGTAGGTGGGTGCAAAAGATAATACGATGCCTCAGTTTTACTTGTACACCATAGTTACGACTTCGGCTGAAAGAGCGCACTCCTTTACTGTTTTTCTACCGGCAATACCTTTCGAAAAATGAATGTTTTGTCCTCTTATTCATATATTTTTTTCTTTGATTCTCCATTCTTAAAGAAATTATGTTACTCTCTATAAGAGTTTTAATAAAATGTGAATTACTAGAATATACAATCTTGAACATGCAGTAGTTACACTTTTGAGGTCGCTATTCATACAATGTAAAACGAAGAGTTCATTACTTGCCAGTCCCATCTAGCACTGATCTCCTCGATGCGTGTTCCAGTAGACGTGGTGTCTTAAGGTACTACTAGTCACAATAACCAACACGGCTCTATATTTCCATGATATTTCACACTTGAACTCTAGCTGTTTGTACTAACCTAGGACATCCTTGGAATGTAACAGTTTCGAGTGAATGATCGAACACTTAAGGTTTTATTTCCCAGTTGATTTATTGTGGTTTTCAGCACACGTTCGTATTCGAAACGTATTTAAATAATAGGGCAAAAAAGTGAGGAGAAATGTATATTGTTAACTACGCATGGTGAGAATTTGAAGTAGTGGCTTATTTTAGAAATAATTATTGATTTTGTAGGTAAAAACATATATTTGAAAAAAGATTTCTTTCTAACATTGTTGTAGTTTTGCATAGTGAGGCCTAACTTTTGCTCAATCGCTTTCATAATTAGTATTTGCAATGACTTGAGGTCGGTTGAAAAGGTTCTCTCAAGAACGACACTTCGTGGAGTTTCACTTAGAGCTCAGTAAGAACCCGGTGCCATAAAAGTAGCTCGAAGCACTACCAAAGCATAAACGAGAGAAGTGTTAATGATTCTCGGTTCGTAATGGGTGCAAAAAGCGCCTTACTTCCGATTTTGAAAGCCTTCGGTCTTGATGACAACAAATTTTTTTCAAGCTCTGTTGATAGAGATTATTTCAGACTCTCATTTTTTTCCGAATAGTTAACGATGACCAACTGAACAGTACTTGTGTGGTTGTAGAAGAACTAGAACATTGCTGGTCTAGAGGAAATCGCGCTAATGAGTGTGGGCAACGATTCCGATCATCGGCCTCGTTAAAGACGAAGACGTCGAAACGTTAGGAAAACAAAGTTGTTCATCAGCGGCATGTTAGCTTATCAATAAAAGAATACATGTTAGTCATGCCTAGTCATGCCGAGGTTAAAGGTGAGCTGATCTTTGAAATATTCCGATAGCAGCACTTTTTATCTACTGGCCGCTCTTTGTTCATAGCAAAGTGTTATGCGAAATATAACCAGAATGGTGTGAGATATTTGCAAAACTCCTTACACCAGGTGTCTGCGGTCGGGATGGAACCCGACTATTACCCTTTTTGGCGGCTTACGCCGCCATTAAAAAAGAATAAGAAGTGAATAAAAAGTGACTACATTATGATTCATACTACAGCTTCAGCTTAACCGGTTTCAAAGCCGATTCGTGCTTCCTAATTTGACGGGTAATTGCTAATAGCACTTATTGGTTAAAACACAGCCGAGAGAAAGGCAAAACTAAGCACCCGCATGTGGTGGCGAAAACGCTAGCCCATAATAGGGGGTTTTATCCCACCACAGACTTCTGTGGTTCGGAGGCTTGCAAATATCTCAGCATCACCGTCGTTGAACTCCGATAGTGTTGCTGATGCGATATTTCTTGTTCTGCCGTGTGAAATACCTATTTATGCCGAATCGATGGAAGCACATGCATTTCATGAGTGTCTAATGGATTTTTGTTCCATAGAACTACCTGAACTCGAATATCTCGTATAGAGAATTCCTCAATCAGATAGAGAATTCTCTATCCGCATAACTAATATAGTCCACGGATCGATGGGGATCGCGTGGCTGCAACGCTGCGCGCGTCCTCTGCGTCCATATCCCGTTCCGGCCATGGGACACACCCAGTAGTCCCGCCATTCGACCCAATGACGCCGTCGGGACCGTCCTTGCCAGCCCCATCATTAATTCCACCCCGTTTGATTTCACCTTGTAGATTCATTTGCTTAGGTCATAATGATAGCATATGTAGCCCTTAGCCATTGAATCGCTGACACATTAGTGTTATCGTTGTTTTTCGTGTAATTATGTTATCCGTGTTAACATAAGTTAAATACATTCATTGTTCACAGGTACCTCACAAATGGTTCATAGTTCTTGCGCACTCCCTCGAACGCCCCTCACGTCCTCGAGCTGTGAGCCGTTACATTGGTGTGTGTACTATTGTTAATGTGTTTTAATAGGTAACAAGCCCACTGAACCACCTTATTCACAGTTGTTGGACAGAAGTTGTATATCGCCTTGCGTTGTTGTGTAAGTAACATGTGTATACTAATAAAGGTTTAATTACCCAAGTTTGAGGTACCTCACAAACGGTTCATAGTTCTTGCGCACTCCCGCGAACGCCTCTCACGTCCTCGAGCTGTGAGCCGTTATATTTCGTGCTGACCACTTTAAATACTCGATAATAACGTTAATGATCGTTTAAAAAGGTGTTTTCATTGTAATATTACCACCGGAATTATTCCTGTAGCGTCATTGATAAAGAACGGATAAACCTGCATCATGTAGGCAGTCAAAACATGCAAGCGACGGTGTTGAGGAAACTGATAGTGCTTGGAAAAGGTGGAATATTTAAAGAATATCTTGTGTCTTTCTATTGTAGTACTCAGTCATAATCAATGGGCGTCTGTTGAGCGGATCAATAAGATAAGGCAGGTTCAATCGAGCACTAGTGAAGCATATCAGATGTCTGAGCGCCACTACCATCATATTGACACCTGTAGAGGCTATCATGCTCTAAATAAATAACATACGTGAATGCAGTAAAATTCTTTGGTCTGGTCGTGATACATGCGGGCTACACGCTCAAAATGAGAAAGAGTTGGGCACATTGCGTTTGCGTATCCCTAAGGCGGTTCCTTAGCGCATAGCAGGCTCCATCGCTGTAGTAGTACACCGACAAGAACCGAGAAGATCGGAACTTCAATGCCTTATCTATACGAAATAAATAATCATCCACAAAGAACGTCTCTCTTCTGAGCCACATTGTCACAAACAAAACTAGGGTTTTATAGAAGAATTCATGTTCAGAGCACTAGTTAGGACCATATAAGGCTGCTAAAGATTTTTTGTTACTGATTTGCTACCAAAACTAACATCTTGTGTCTCTTTTGAGATCAGCAGAAAGCGAGTACAATCTTTTTTATGACCACACTCGTCCACAGGCTATACAAACAAAGCCCGCCGTTTTCGACGGATTGGTCTAAGAATCTGTGCCGCCCAGAGAATAATTAAACTCTAGTTTGTTGCCTTTCAAAAAGCTAAGCGTACAGAAATGTGTTGATTAATGTCATGGTGCTGAGAAATTGATTTTTATTCCAGATATTTCGGTTGTGTTGTTGATTCACGATTGCTTACTCTGTAGCGTTAAATATCCATACGTGCTATTGCTGTTATAAATCAGTCACGTAACAGTCTCTTATAATGTCGTTGATCTCACTTAGTTGATACTTGATACTTGAACGGCCCGTTCTCACTGGTAGTGCCGGCCGCAGAACAATCACCACTTTTCGGAGATCTGCTGGCTAAGCCATTGCGGTTTTCTGAATCTCCTAACCAGCCTTGAAAAGATTGAGTTTCGCCCCTTCATCATCTCATTTAATACTGCAGAAAAGATCTCACTCTCTCGAGTGAAGAAGAGAATGCAATAGGTAGTTAGAAAACTACTCCAGGTGCTGAACTATACGAAGTCCCTAGAATGCTGGCCACTGAACTCCAAGCCTGTTTTTGGACCCACTCTCGTTGTTTTATTAATAAACCATGGTTAGTCCCGTCTTGCAATAAAAGTTTGCAAATATTTGCACATATTTGCAGAAAATTTTAAATTTCTTCGATTCAATGACGTGCAAGTCAACGTCTATCAGAGAAAAGAGTAAGGATAAATGGATAGACAAGATCAAAGTCGAACTTATCAGTTACCTATCACTTCTAAGAACTTCTAGTTACGGTTACTAAGGTTAATGAGTGAGCTGTTCGTGTGATACGCGTGTAAGATTTTCCCTGGGCGATGCAGTGAAACAAGTATTCTTCATGCCTTTCCATTCATCAGAAAAATAATTCGCATCTAGTGAGTACATAAATGTTTTATGCTTCATTAAAATACGTGAATTTCAATCTCTCGAGTGAGTTCTGTCCCTTCGTCGTTTCATGTAAATAGTGTAAGGAAGATCTGACTCCTTCAAGTGAATGACGGAATGTGGTGAGTAGTTGGAGAACTGCTAGCAATGCTGAAGGAGTCAAGGTCCTTAGAACGCTTGTCGTTGTGAGCTTTGTGTTGATAATATTATAATAAATCTCAGCACCGACTTTCTTTTCCGAGTTTCCGTCATAGCGGATTGAATGTCAATTTGACTCTTCTAGGTTCTGAAGAAGACCAAACCGTTGAAACCTCGGCGTGTTTCGGGGTTACTCTCGCTGCTTTATTGACAAACATGGTAACTGTGAAAATTTTTAAATTTACTTGCTTTATTAGCGTACCATTGGATATCTATCAAATTGTGAATGCATATCTGGATTTTACAATGATTCGTGGCATATGGATGTATCGAGTCAGCACTGTTTACTTACTAGAAAAGTTTGATAACAATTTACAAACTACAGGAGGAAGGAAGGCTTGGCGAGCCTGGAACGTGGGATCGATCCCACGTGTAGGCGCCTCTAGTCACTGCGCAACACGTAGCCTAATTAAAATCAGCGCACAAAATCCGACTTTGCCTGGTTCTGTGTTTTAGAATTATCTCCATCGCCAAAGCAGAAGCAAAGTGATGCCATTGTTGTTAACAGGTAATCGCATCCATACAAAAGAACTAGGCGATAAACTTAAAATTAAACCAAATATCGCACTACGCTCGCATAGGACACGGAGACATGACGGAGAACGTTTTGATATAAAGGTCTCAATCTTTGAATGGGAAAACCAAACCATCAGCACGTAATACTCTAAAGTCGCTTTGGAGAGAACCGCAGACCGGAGCGCTTTGTGATCACGCGCGGCCTCATCGCATAACTAAAGCTGATTTTTTGACATGGTCCAGGCATATTCTTCGCAAATGTAAGACACTCAACGGCTGTACTTCAACAATTAAGTAACTCGTTACTAAATACTGTAGCTACAATCTCGTAGTTGCTCATCAGGAAAGCACTGAATTATTGACCAGTGTCAGCGTTAGAAAAAATGCTGAGATTTGATGTAGATATGTACGCTACCAATGAGTAGAGCTCTAAAGAAATACAAAAATCTCTCACAACAGAATGAGCAATAATGTTTAATGATGCTGAGATATTTGCAAAACTCCTGACCGCAGGTGTATGCGGTGGTGAAGGAAGGCGTTATTATTGTCTTTCCGGAGAGTAACGCGTTCACCATCATACCATACGGGTCCTTTCCCCTGTCCTGTTCCTCAGCTAGTTGTATCGATCACTTGTCATCTGGAATCACCCGTCAACGGTGATTGAGTTGACGGGTGATTGCTGATGGC
>UYYA01001047.1:0-23791 GCA_900624975.1 Angiostrongylus costaricensis | reverse complement strand
ATACATGTTTATTTTTCCTTCGTGTTGTATAAAGAGTTCGAATATGGCTTGCAGTGCGGAGTCATTCGACACGTTTGTATAAAGGGCGGTAACGTCGAAGGACTCCATTACGTAAGCGCTTTTGGGCTGCGCAGTACGTAGACGATGCAGAAACATCTGGGTATTCGTAAGATGGGCTGGAATATGTTTCAGCAACTGGTTAAATATTAGGTTAAAAACCACGTTATCCTATCCGTTGGCCCGTCTACACAGCTAACGATAGGTTTAACCTTAAACAATGATGGCTCGGTAGACGCAAGATCATCCCTGGGTATGGGTGGGTAACTTATAAATTTTTATAAGCAATTACAAGACGGGACATGTTGGTAAGTCAACTTTTAGTTGAGAGGTAACTGATGATTTTAAACCAGCAGCCCTTGCCATTTTACCCATTCATGGTTCAATTTTCGGTATTTACTTTTAAATTCCTTCTCAGATGATGGGCGATAAATTGAAGCATCTTCAAGATGCTTTTTCGTTATCTCAACATTTAGCTGATGTGAAATTACGATAAGCTTTCCACCCTTATCACTGACGGATAGCCTTGTGCTTTCCAACCTTTTCAGCTCTCGTACCTCTCGCATGCCACGTTTTTGCACTTCAGTGGGGGTGGAGTTGTATCTTTTTGCGCAATAGTGATTAAAGGCTTTGAGAGTTTCATTCGTAAAAATCCGAAATTTAACATCAACTTTATTATTGGGCTCTTGTTGTCTAAAGAACGACTGAGGAAGTGGTGCTATTTTCAGGGCCCCCACATGGTGTTGTTCGTGCCTATTTAGCGCTTCATCTCTAGCTTTTTTGCGGTGTCTATCTTGAAGTTCGTGTAAACTACATGCGACCCTACGCAAGGTTATCTTAGAAATGGGCTCAGATGGTGTGAAACTCGGTCCCAATTCTAATAACGAGCGCGCACAGTCAGGGAGGATCATGCCTCCTAGCACGCTTAACCTTGAATTTCTTTGCACATTATTTATCCTACTGTGACTCGTTTGATCTTCGTTGGCGGTGTTTCTGTATGCTCGTTAAGCCTTGTTATGCGATTTACTCAAAAAGTTTTTTCTTCGTAAAGTTACTTCAACATTAGATCTAATAGAGTCATCGCTGACCTACCCACTATTCTCCTCCAGAAGCGGTCCTCCAAATATCGTTATTTAATTTATTAGGCCGAATCTGTTTATTCCATTTTACAACACTCGTTTCCACATCTACTGTAAGAATCTCCGAATTTCTTGACTTCGGTCCGCTTCTTACATCCAACATTTATGAAGTTCTTCTAACAACTGGCGTGTGCGTTAGTCTTGGGGATTTTCGTCTTCTTTATGAATGGCGGTGAATGCTGGTTCTGCCGATTTCACCTAGAGTCTTGTGATATCCAGATTAGGCGTTATCACTTGGATTGAAAGAAGTAGACTATTTGCAAACAAGTCCGGTAATGATTTGCCGACCCCGGAAGGATGAAGATGTTTAGTGATTCTGTGGCGGGATAGAACCAGTAACGTACTCTCGGGGAACGGCGTCATTACCACTGCGCTACCTCCCTCAAATAAACTTTACGCATTAGAAGAAGATTAATTATATGAGCCATTTTGACGTTGGGAAAAGCCAGCCAATTCGGAGATGTTGGCCATTCGGCTATCGTCGCCGTGAAAATGTTAAAGGAAAAAAGATTGAGAAGGCAGAATTGAAGGTTGGCCAGCTCAAAACAATTAGGCAAGGGGAATTTTAGAATATCACGGAGGAACAATTCAGAAACTCGTAGAGCTATCTTAATAGCTCACCGTTATCGAGTGCTTCTGGACACCTGAATAACTTCCGATACCTGCATTCCCCACTATCTCATGGTAGCGGCAAGTGTGGAATATCTCTTGAGTGATATCCATCTCTGCATTAAATTATCTTGAGAATCCATAGAACACAATGCGAGCAACGGGTATAGAGATTCCATGGAGCTCTAGACACGATCTCGCTTGCAGAGCCGATTCAGTGTTCCGATAACGATTGATTGCAGATTTTCCAAATGTTCAGTTCTGGTTCATTGCTGATCGGTTTCTATTGGTATATCGGATTCCGTAATAGCCGAAGGAAAGAATGGTTGGGTTGGCATATCCATCCTGCTTGGGCCACTCCTGTTTTAGGGCCACAGCGATTGCCTTACAGAAGGTACTACTTTCTTGCAGAACCCCTTGAAGGTCATGGCCATGAAAAATGCCTATTCTTCTAAAATTTCTTATAAAAAATATTTAAGTTTTAAAAAAGAAATCCCAGAACTTCTGGTAGACCAAAAACATATAAGCAGATATGGTTACTTTTCTTGTTGAAAATTCTTCAAGGAAATATTTATTCATATAATCTTATAAACTGATCTTTTTGAGCTGATGCGAGGTTGGTATAGGTTTTCGTTGTCGTTGTGGTGGTTGCTGTTGGTGCAGTTGGTCGATGGCTAACGTTTCGGCGACTTCGCCTTCCTCAAAGCCGTGCTGTTACGAGTGGGTGGACTCTTCAAGGAAAATGTGGCGGACTATAATTCGGCAGTGGGAACCATAAAACTACGCGTGCAGTTTGATGATCCTTCCCAGATGGTTTAAAAATAGTGGATCCCACGCAAGACACTATAAATTACACAAGACGACCTAGTGAAATTAATGGCATTGATTTATGTGAGTATTTTATGAATTTTATTACACACAATATCGCTTCTGCCATTGAGAAGGCATGGGAACATTCGTAACTGTTCAGTGCACATGGTGCGAATTAGGAAAATATTTCCCGTTAGGAAATAAGACGCGACCTTTTCAAGGAAGTTGAAGATTCCGTTTTTCCAGATATCTTTCACTTTAGGCCGCGTAGTACTACTGAAATGTAGTAACTCTCTCATGAAATCAGATGTTGTTATTGCTAGATCCCTACACACAGTCAAACAAATGTAGTTTATAGTTCTAGTCATTATACTCTCGAGCAATACTATTAGTCACATGTAGCGGGACTAAAGACTAGAGGACAAAGGGATAAAGTGTACGTGGTTGATCATTTTCTCAGGAATATGCCGTGAATTCGAGTGCATTCGTGGTATCGTGAAGGTGATTAGATGCATATTTATGTTTATACAATGACTTGCGAAATCTATGGATGTATCAACTCGTCGCTTATAGCTTCCAGAGCAGCTCTGGCGCCAGTTTTCTAAATCTGTAAGAATGACTGCTTCGTTACCCTTGAGAGTGAGATCGAACCAACGACTCCATATGTAATCGAGTGCAGCTAACCTCTGAGCTAAAAGTAGCCCAATAAGGCCGTGCACAACAATAATCAGAACCGACTTTTACTTAGATCTATAAGGAAAAGAGGGGAAAAATAAGGGAAAAGTGCAAGGACGCCATCCATATCAAACTGCATAGTATCAGAACAAAACGTTTTGTACAAAATACAATTCACTTTACGATACAAACTACTCCACAAAAGAGTGGACCTTTAAATAAACGCATAATATCTAGTCGTGATATTCCAATTGGATGCGTGTAGCACAGTGGTTTAGATGTACCGTGCAATGCACACGCGGTCTTTGGCTCAATCTCACACCACCGGCTTACTGAGACTGCAATCTCTCCAGTGTCGGAAAAGTGGCACCGAACTTATCTGGGATGCTGAAAAACTGGCTGAATACATCAGCAGCCACATCAAATCATCGTATAGGTTGAATTTGAATTTAATCACCTCTACGGCACTAGAAATGGAGCCAATTGCATACTCCATCCCTTAGGCATTGAACAACGCCGAACGCTTAAAGGATTTCTCTGTTCCAGAAGTAAAGTGGCATGAAGAATAAAGTGCATGACATAATTACGGAAGCACGTCTGTGAGTCGTTATTCTAATGTCTGCTAATGATTCTTTTTTCGTATTCAAGAAAAGCAAAACAGGATAATCCACTATCAAACTCTTTCAGACTTCGAGTTCTCAAATGACAAACTAGTCGAAGAAGTCTTTGTGGAATAAGAGATTAGCACTAAATATTCTATAAGCGATTCCTTTGAAGCCGTCAGCTTATCCATTCAAAAAGGGCAGCAAACTGAGTTGACATGGAGTTTGGTGATCGAGCTTCATGTTCATAACTATCAGGAATGAGGAATGAGACAAAGAATGAATTAATAAAAGCTTGAAATCATTTAGATTTATAATGAGCCAACATCTATAGACGAAATGTTTTAATTTTTCTATTTGAATATGTAAATAAGGAGCAAAATGTAGAGCGTTAAAGCGTTCGAAGTCGTTCAGTCTCCCAGGAATGTACCATGCATTTGGTTCTATCCGTTGTACACTGGTTACGAATCAATGAAATTTTGGCCCATACAATAATTTTTGGTGATCTACGAGTCTGTCCTTCTATCCTTCCAAGCATATCTGGTGTTGTACTGCCCAATCCGGAAGGATGAAAGGTTTCATGAGCTTGGGGTGCGCGATCGAGCCACATGTGTATTGTCGGGCACCTCTAACAACTTTGTTACATGAGCCCCATAACATGCATAACAAATAATATAAAGGTAATTCATTAATGCCCTTGCTTCAAATAATACTTTTCATTGTTAAATTTTTTCAATTGATTTGCAAAAAAACGGTGATTACAAAGAAAACCATTTGGAAAGAAAAACGATTTCTTTACTGCTTAATATACTTCCGGTCTCCTAGCACCCGCTTATTGACAGGGTCATCGAAATGGATAAGTAGTTACACGTTTTCAACCGAAAGCTTAACTGAGAGTGAGACCATATCACGGCAGAACTCCCTTGCTAGTTTATTCGCTAAAAACAACGGAAAGGGAAAGGCTTGACTGAAAAAGTAGTTTGATGCCTTCAGCTTGGTAAACTCAGCGAAGGACTAATCAGTGATTAGATGAGAACACAGGAGGTACAAATGCGTACTGTACATCTGACTTAGTTAAAAAACAGCTGACTTACAACATACGTGCTTTATAACTCACAGTGTGATCCTTATGTGAGGAAGAAAAGGATGATTTATACCATGATGAAAGCAAAGCAAAAGGCCGTCTATGGAAAGGAACTAAGGAAAGACGAAAAGCTAAGACTAGAAGGCGACGTTGTGGGAAATTATGAAAGGTCAACTGAAAAAAGAAATTTAAAACAAGTGCATATTAGATTTTAGAAATTCTTTGACAAGGAAAAGCTGGAATTAGCAAAACTAAAAAGATTTCCAAAATGATGAAGAGGAAATTACAAACTGTAGACTGACTGAACCACATGGATTCCGTTAGTGAAGGCAGTCGAAAACGACTAAGAAATGATAATGTTCCAGATGCTTTTTAAGTTAACAGGAAGGAAGAAATAAGTTAAAGTCTAAGTCAAATAACTGGGAAGTTACGAGCCACTAATGAATTGAATTACAATAGAGATGAGAGTGGACACTTGCTGAACGGCAAGTCGTAATCAATTACATTCGACGACTAAAACGATTTTGACAGTGGACAAATTGACGAACGAGGGCCAGATTCGGTCATGGCTCGCAGAATGGAAATCGAACGAAAAGCTCGAAAGCAGCGACTACAAAAATCCCGCCGACCTCGTTTGATATAAAAGTGAAAGTGAAGATATATATTAGAATGAAGTAGGAGCTCTCAACTGGAATTCCTATGAAGTCAATAAAGTCGAGTTTACTTCAACTAGAAATAACATTGTTTATTCAATGCTCAACTGATAAATAATGTCTCTTATCTATGTTGTGCAGTTAAATCGTCTTATTAGAAGTAAGCATGGTCCATTGCTGCAGGATTTGTGTTCGTCATTGTTTTGGACTACATGTCCTTTCATGGAGGACTTGTTTTTTTTAATATTTTTTACATGATCACCCTTAATGCTGTGAGAATCCCGACACTCCTTGAGTTCGTTTCGTTCCTTCGCATTCGTTATCGGTGAAAATCTCCGAACTTTTAGGAATATGTTCGACCAGTGTTTGAGGATTCTCTTCTTGAATGTTGTTGAATGCTGGTCTCTCAGGTCGATTCTTCCTCGAATCCTGAGATTATACCCGTTTCCCCGTGGTTTGTGAGAAGTAAGCTGATCCTGTACACATCTTGACGTTCGGACGGACCCCGAAGTGATACAGGAAGTTTCGGATGCCAAGTGCTGGTTTGAACCAGCACCCTCCTAGTAATAAAATGCATCACAATCACTTTGGTACTTGTCCCCTATGAAAAAAGCGGTAAAAATTCCAATTATGTCAATGTTCTGTATACCTAACAAAAATGGAATATGAAAGAAGTTGCAATATAAACAGATGACGACGAAAATTATGATTCTTTACTTGAAGAAAGCAGCAGGTTTACTTGTTAATGGAATTCCGCTCACATAGTGCAAAGCTACAAACTTTTGACGCTTTAAAATTTTCTTTTCTGCTTAGCCTATTTCTAAGGCTAATGTCGATTCTAGCAGGAATTCTAGGTTGTTCTCGTGACAGGCTTGTGATTGATGATGCACTGTTGTTTCTGAGGCGTTCAGGGGCGTTGGAATCATTGAAAAGTCACACACTAATTAATAAGATGCTAATTAAAACTTTACTAGTCTCTTTATTAAAACAAAGCTTGAAATAGTTTTTACTATACGAAGGAAGAAGGTGAACCCTCAAAAAAGGCTGCTATACTACTTAAATAAGAAATATGAGACAAGTTCTTTTTAACTCATTTTAATAAGCTATTTTATTAGTTCATATTCTATGATATTTAATTTTTTAGACAGTTTATTTTCAAAGATCCTAAGATATTCTTAAGACTTGGACCCCGGGCCAGAATGAACCACGATTCTCCTTGCCGAGGTTTCACCGTTGTTGTGGTTGATTTCGCATAATACCCTACCGTGAAAATTGTACTTGAACTTGACCTTGAACTTGAACTTGAATGGCCCGTCCTCACTGGCCGTGCGAGCCCCAGCGTAGCCTCTATTTTCGAAGATTCACTGGCTAAGCCATTATGGTACCCTGAAATCTCGAGGTCAGCCTGACCAAAGTCTGCCTCAGGTCTTCACCACCACGGGCAATTGCAGCCGTTGTGGATCAGAGAGAGATTTACCACCATTCGACTTTAATACCAGGACGGTGGTGGATTCTAGTATTGGTTTACTTTTAGCTAGGCTTCCTAATGAAAAAGTCGGACTCATTCTCAGCTTTGGAGATCCTCCCGGAGGATGAATCCCCCGCTGTACATCCCAGCCCGGCACCCAGGAACACCTCCCAGCCACGAAGAGGCGGTAAACCCTTGGGAGAAAAATTGTACCAGACAGTAAATAAAAAAAATAAACATTATGATTTTGACTGTAGCCTCAGCTTAACTAGGTTCAACGCCGATGTGGGTCTCTCAGATCAATCCCTTTGACGGGTGCTGATGGTATTGGTAGGTAGAAAACTAGCTGAGAGAAATGTAGAACAAGGGCCTCCGTGGCATAATGTATAAACGAGTCCTCGGAAAGGGAAATTGTGGTTCGATCTGGCTCGGGTCCAAGTTTTGCGAATATCTCAGCGTCGTTGTAGTTGATTTCGCATAATACCCTCTTGTGGAAATTGTATGTGGCAGTAAATAAAAAAATGAGAAGAAATCGAGCAAAGTGACAATATTAGTAAAGAGAAAACTCGTAGTGACCCAGCCAAAAACAGCCAAACCACGGACGTTTTTTTTGTAGTCGATCCATAAGGATCTGTCAGATGATCGCTGACGAAACTCTTGGAGTTCAAGTTTGTTTCTGCTCGTTTTAGGAATCCTGATGATCTTTAGGACTTCTGGAAACACTATCTAATTATGTTGGAAGAGGTTCCACTGGAAAAGCGTTTCAATGGCATGTTTTTTTGGACGTCATTAAAGGACGGGACATTCAGCTGTGAAGAAACCACAAATCAATTGCCCGACTTAACTGTCGAAGTGACATATTTTATTTGCGGAACGTCCGCGAAAAATAAAACGCTCAGATGGCTTGAATATTCAGAAGAAGAATATGGAGCTACGCTGGCAGCATTGCTGTGGTGTCATTTCTCATGGGAATTCCACGTTTTACGAAAAAAAAAAAGACATTCGTATTCGTATTTGGCTTGTCAACTACGTAGGACTGGGTAGAATAGTAATCCCTACATGAAGCGGGATTAATCGCACTGTGAAGGCTTCCTTGACTAGCTTTTCTTTATCATTTACAATGATATATAAGGATCGTCATAGAAACCTGCTTTCAAACATTTAAGCATTTTTCTCATCTCTTTATTTTCTTTTTATTCTTTTCGTTTTATGACTTTTTGTCATCACAGGGGAAGCTTGTCGTAAATTATTCATAAATTTCTTAAGGACACAGCAGAATACATTTGAATAAGTACCCAGTAAAAGAAATTTTCTAATTTTCTGATGTTCTTATATGGACCACCAGAGTTGACTTACCGCGATTCCATTTATTTTTTTTTAAGATGTTAATTTCAAGACTTTGATGGGCGCATTCTCATCAAATAGATGTCGGGTCACTGTAAACCTTACTGGACAATAAAAGAAAAAAATTGGGAAACCCTTCACAAGGGCAATGAACTGATCACAGCATACGGTATGCCTCGTTTGCCTCATTGGCCATTCACGTCATCTGATTTAGTGAAGTTTTTGTAAACATTGGAAGTGTAGATGAAGAAGCCTTTTTTCATATCTCATTAGGACGAGTTTCAATTCTGGTTTATATAATTTCAATAATAAAGTTGTCTAATTAAGAGTTTCAAGGGCTTGAAATGGAAAACGAAAGCAGTTCAGACGATTTTTCTAGAAGGCAGTTTAGAGCGACAGCACTGATAGAGGATTATCGTTTAGAAAAACAAGGAAGCAATCATTATAGAAAACTAACTAATAAGCCGAATTCATTTGTTTAAACGAAAAGCACTTAAGCACTAGGCTAAACATAGACCTACTCAAGGAACAAACACAAGGAACTTGGCAAGAAAAGTTCATTCGAGGCAATAATCAGCAAATTTACGTATTCGCTTTATGAATATTTGAAAAAGAAATAGAAAAGTTTTCTTTATGTGGATGTATATTTGAATGTTAACACCAACTATTCTTTAACCAAGCCGATACAAAAAGTGCTTTGCGATGGGAGGCAATCAGAAGAGACTCTGAAAACTTTATAAATGTTTTTGTACGATGATTTTGTTAATGAAGTATAAAACAAATTTGGGAGAGAAAATGGATAAATGTGAATGTAAATTTTCGCAATTGTGAATCAAAGGGGAACACTTCTTCAAAGAACAAATAAAAATGAATGTTTTATGTTTTTAAATGACGACACTTCAGCGAACGAATTTAACCCAAGAAACAACTAATACATCACAAGGGTCAATATCAGCCGATATGCAAGAGCGTTCTTCCATTTGAAATCATTTTGAGAAAAATTATGATGATTATGGTGAAGTAATTTAGACTACGACTTTTCAGTGAACGTTCGTTCGGCGGTACGTAAACCTCTCCGACTCAGTTCGTAATAAGTGCTTAACCATTATTTACCTAAGGCTGAGCATATTATGACAGCTTTTCAATGGTACAATTTATCGCAACAGCGGAAAAATACTTCTAAAAGCAAAAGTTCTTAATACGAGCATTTATAGAAGGTGTATTAGGTTTATCAAAGAATTTGAAAAAGATCTGTAGCACGAATTAAGATAAAACATAGATACATGTGTTAATTGGAAATTTAGAGTGCCGCTGCTACTTAAGTGCAGAATGGCAAGAAAGAATGAAAAAAATTCCTTTAGGGCATTTTGTTCCGAAGAAACACTATGCCACTTTTTCTCATTTTACTGTTCATACTTAATAATATAGAGGCAGATAGCACAGTGGTAGCGATGTATGTCATCACGAGCATTGTACTAGTTCGATTCCGCTTCGGGCCAACCAAGCCTCTCATCCCTCCTGAGTTGGGCTATTGGCACCGGACTTGTCTGGGAAAAATCACTCCCTGCAATTTAATTGGGAACGCTACAGCCCGGTTATCTCAGGCCTCCAGAGAGAACTGCTCGACCAGCATTCTGCGACATTCAAGAGGAAATCAAAATCCTCAACGGGCAACCGAAGCCACACGTAAAAAGTTGGAAGATCTTCGTAGACAATAGATGCGAGGAAACGAATTGAATGTGAGAAGTACTGGGATCTGCACAGTAGACGTGAAGCCAGGTCATACGTGAAGCCAGGTCATATAAAATTTAAAAAATCCTTAATAACATTATTACTCTCCCAATTACTAGCAGCTAGTCTCTGGAGTAGACCTGGTTCTAAACTTTGTTTGACCTTCATAGGAAACAATTACGGGGGTAAATCCTAATTCGTCTTCCCTACATCTTATTTTGGAGTGCTATTTTGTAATATTTTTCTCCATTTCAAAGCTTCTTTCTCGTAACAACATGAAGAAATCTCGCCAGGATGATTCAGAAAAGCACAATGAACAATAGGCGCTCAGTGGGAAAAAAAGGTAAAAAAGGAAAAAAAACAGCTGAGGAATAAACTGAAACTTCGCAAGTATGGCCAGACTTGGTGATAGCGACGGACGATTCAGGGGAGTAGTATGTGAATATAAAGATAAAAATCAAGAAAATTGTTTCAAACAAAAAGTCAAAATTGTTCGACTTGTAAAGAAGAAAGAAGCGATTTGATTTAATAATTTAGTTTTCACCTGTATCACCTGTAGTTCCGTTGATCGTTGAGTGACTTGAGTTGGCGCCAGTAAATCTTCCATTTTTCCCTGTCGCGTGCAAGAGTAGCAGTTGTTTCTTGTAACAGAACTCAGCTGGTTCTGCTCGCTATATGGAATCGTCGAGCAACACATCTTTCTGCTAGGCTCTTCGTGAGGAACTCTTACCATCGGGTCGGTGGTCTTCCTACAGTATGTTTGACATCCTGAGGAATCCAGTCATTAACGGCTCATGTCCATCGGTTGTCATTCATACGAATTACGTGTTCGGGTTACCTTATCCTCGACTGTTTGGCGTACAGAACGGCATCTTTGATTTTTGATCGTTGACATAGATCGGAGCTTCGGATTCCATCCCTTAATTGTGTGAAACTGGGTACTCTTAGCATTGTCCTTTCGACTGCGCGCTCGATAACGCTGAGTGGTCTTTCACCTTGCTTACGTAGCGATCAAGTTTCGGACGCATACGTTAGGGCAGGAGGTACCGTTGAGTCGAAAAGGTGGGCGCGGAGTCGTGTGTTCTTTGTTCTCTTCACTACATCCTCGATGTTCGTGAAAGCTACCCAAGCCACTGGTTTCTTTCTGATCAACTCTGGAGCTAAGTCGTTCATCATATTGATTTTCCGACGTAGATAGACATAACTAGAGCATTCGGAGATATTCGTTTCGTTGAGCGTGAATGGGACATACGAAACCAATCCGTTCTTCATGAACATCGTTTTTGTAAGATATAGTCGATGACCAATCTTCCCACAGGCTTTATCAAAGTCTGCAGGCATACGTTCCGCTTAACCAATGTTTGGCGTAATTTAGTATTACAAACAATAAATCAGTGAATGTGTGAGAGACAAGACTATAAGCTGTTTAATCCTCGTAAACGCTGATAGATGGCAACGCACGTCGCCGCACACAGTGTGAAAGCTGACTTGTGGGAAAGGATTAGAAGGGCCTAGTGGGAAGGAGAATGTATACCAAGATCTTAGAAAAACTGAGAATAGAATAAGATCTTAGAAATATATTGCTAAACGTCGAACGTCGCAGCTAACAGTGACATTGATGAATTTTAATTCCTGTGTTAGAAATGAAGTTTTCAGGCCACACATATTGCTTTTTCATCCGAACCGTTTGCTCGTTCCTCACACACATCATCCGTGAAGGTCTTTGGATTCTTTTTTTGTGTGGCTCCGACTATTGCTTCGGGATTTTCGTTTTTCTCAAGAAAGTCATCTAGTGCTGTTGGAGTAGATTCTCTCTGAAGTCCCAAGATAGCCTGGCTAGAGCTCTCCCATTTCGATTTCAGAGATTGAACTTTCCCAGAAAAGTCCGGTACCGATTTCCCGATTCAGATAGGATAGGAGGCTTGGTGAGGGGTCTAATCATCACCCTGTTCGAGGTGGTCGTCATCACAGCTACCTATGCTACCTCTAATAGATATTACTATCATTTTTCATTTTTTTATGATTTATTATTATTTTCCATATCCACTCATTTGTTTTACTATTTAATAAGGTTTTTATCTAATATTTATTTTTGTTATTTATTTGTTCAAATTCTAATAAAAAATAAAAATCCAATTAATCCAATTCTAGTACGCAAATCTCACCAAACTTCCGATACTATCTGAATCGGGAAATTGGTACCGGATTTTTCTGGGAAAAGTTTAGCCTCTGCAATCCAATTGGGAATGCTCCATCCTGGGTACTACAGGACTTCAGAGAGAATTCCTTGATCAGAATTCTACGAGATTCAAGATGAAATGAAAATCCTCAAGCAGCAACCGAAGTCACACGTTAAAGTTGGAGGAATTTCGTGGACGATGCATGTGAACACACGAATCAAATGTAAGAAGTGCTTGGATCCGCACAGTAGACGTCGAAACGGGTTATGCAAAATCAAATTAAATTGAAAAATTGTTTATTTTGCAATTATCACTAAAATTTGTATTATTTTATTATCGATTAATATAAAATGACCACCATATAATTATACTTACTACTTGCAACCTTTTTTACTGCTAAATATTATTTATACCAGCTATTAACAATTTTAATGATAATAAATTTAAATCCTTTTTTGTAAAAATTGCAACAGCAATAATTTTAATAATAATAATAATTTTCGTATAATGCTGAGATATTTGCAAAACTCCGGACCGTAGGTGTCTGCGGTGAGGAAAGAACGCGCTATTGTCCTTTCCGGAGAGTAACGCGTTCACCACCACACCATACGGGTCCTTCGTTTCTCCTATCTCTCAGCTAGTCTTGTCGATCTTTTGCCATCAGCAATCACCCGTAAGCAGGATTGATCTGGTGGACCCAAATCGGCAACGAACCCAGTTAAGCTGAGGCAGTAGTTATAATCACAATAGCGCGTTTGTTCCCCACCGCAGACACCTGCCCTCAGGAGTTTTGCAAATATTTCAGCATTATACGAGTTATATTTCGCAACATACCCTGCCATTAAAAAGAGTAGGCAGAAAATAGTAATTTTTCAATTTTTCGAATAATTGTGGAGAAGCTCACTTCAACCATGCCACAATCTCTATTGTTTTTCTTCAAGATTCAGCATTTCAGAACAACTTTCTCGAAAAAAGTTACATTATTTTCCCATTACGATGACTTATTTGCGCGTGTGGCGCAGTTGTCGGAGGCGCCTTGAAGCACACACATGAGATCGAACCCAGCTTCCGCTGGGCCCACCAATCCCTCCAAACCTCTGGGGTCGGCAAATCGTCAGCAGACCTGTCTGGGAGGATGGAAGCACTGGCTCGATACATCGGTGGGCTATCGTGAGTGATTGAAAAGACCAGATATGCATTAAATCACCTCCGAATGATACTTAATGAAGTCGAATGCTTGGCACATCCCTCAGGGATTGATCAACGCTGAAAGCTTTTTAAGCTTTTTACGATGATATTGTACTAATCATTTATAATTACAACACCCCAAAACAACTCCTCAAGGAAAAATATACGTTAAAACTTTTGTTGTTATCATTAGCCAATACCAACACCTTTCATTATTATTAGCTTTAACATTACTACTATTACTAATGAAATACACTGAGTTGAGTAGCTTTGTAGTGAAAAGGCGCCGTTCAATAATATGCGCATGGTCTTAGATTCGACCATTCAATGTGACAAGCAGACCTCTCATTCTTCTATGGTGGGCAAATTGTTACCAGTTTTGTCTGGGAAAAGCTCTCAGTTATGCACAAGTGCCGACGACTCTTTGCTGTAACGACTTCGGGACACACTACCAGAGCCGTTTCATGATTCAAAGAAAAATCATCTCTACCAGCACTAAACGACATCCATAATGGAGACAGAATGCTCAAACAACTGCCAAAGTGGTGCAGAAATTTGAAGACTTTTCCACAGATGACGATTGCAAGACAACGAACTGAATGAGAAAAGTTTTCCGATCCACACGGTGTATGAAATCGGACCATTTAAAAAAATAGGCATAGATCGTTATAGCTGTTCAACTCCGTTAAATAACATTACCCTTAATAGAGTTTAAAAAAATATGCAAAAACACTTTAATGTGAAAATAAATGAAAGTGTATCAATAGGTCGAAAGATGGGTGGAATGTCGATCACTACCAGTAAATGAATGATGGCACCGTTTCGCTGCAGTCGACCTTGATGTCGGCACCACCGAGTGGTTGAGGACTAACGAAAAAGTGAGGAAAAACTCTTTCCTGTAAAACCGAGGTAAATTTGTCTTTAGCGGAAACGAAGAAAGAAAATGCAAATCTAATAAATAGCGAATAAAACCATGGTCTTAAATACAAAAGGGAATGGTATAGAGTGTAGAAACCGCAGTGGGTCCATTGACGGTACCAAAAAAAATCACTATCTGTTTGTAAAATCAATCTTTTTTCTCACTTGATGTTTCCCGCCTAGTGCATTTTTGGAAACCATAAAGGGTGTGCGGCTTTGACAATTTCTTAGTTATGGACCACTCATTAAACTCTGTTTATAGGAATTCGACAATGGAGAGGAACCTTACGCCCAATTTTAATTCCAATGCTAAGACATACTGCGACAGCCAACGCTTCTGGACAATCGACTGGGATGATCGCGGCTCTGGAGAAGGTTAAAGCGCCAAGACGCTAGCCAGAAATGAAGAGTTTTCAGCAGCAGCACCGTGTAGGCTCATGAATACCATGAAATATTGATTATTTATGTTGAGGTCAGCTGAAAGACGGGCCACTAGCTCAATTGCTTAGGTATTCGAAATATGAGCTTCTTAAAAGAGCGCGAACTAATACGTTTTTGTGAGCTCTATAAAATCAAAACATAATTTTGTTGGAATAGTCCAACTTGAATATAACTGGAGAGGATTTATAGCAGACAGGTTGCTTTAATGTTGGGCATGGTCATGGTTTCCACACTATTAATCATTTATGGTTGATGCGGTCGCGAATATGTTGAGAAGGGCCATTTCAAAGGGTATTGCCTGGATCTTGAAGACCAGATACTTATCTGACATTTAAATTACGCACTTCATCTAGAAGTTGTGTGTTCGGGTTGTATAACAGGCGAGATTCGAACAAACAGTCGCTAGTCCTCCTATATCGTGCAACATCTCAGTTGCACAGTCATCCGATGAAAGGGCTGGTGAACAAGGAATATGAGAGGAAATTTTTAATTCCTGCGGTTGATGAGTGGCGACTCTCAAGCTAACGAAAGTGTTGATGGCTACTCTTGTTGCTCTCTACCACTAGTTTTCCATATCACTTCTTATTTTAGTGGAACTCATCAAGAACTCATAGAATACCGCCTTTATAGTCATTTATGACATAGCTATTTATTTTGTCATACAGTCATACATAGCTATTTATTTTGACTTCTTTTCCATGAACCACCGAAGGCGCTATGCTGTGCACTCCTTCCATCAGGGTATATAGAAGAAGATGTAACGGCGCTGTGATTCTGTTTTGCGGAAGCAAATCATCACAACAGCGGCACATGTTCGTCTTTTAGAGACACAACGGTGCTGAGACTGCGAACTCTGAATGCGATTCTCTGAGTAACAATGGCGCATTGTCGCTTGATTTCCCTGCTTTTGATGATACTCAAAGGAGCAACCGCACATCGTTTTCGCCCTTTAGGGAAAACACACACAGAGCTCAGACACGCTGTGCTACAGTATTTACTGGCTTACGGCTCTTTAAGCCAGTCCTGGAGAGCGCAGTGCCACTGTTCTTACTGTCTTAAGACAGTGCGTTTTTAGACGCATAACGACACTACATAATTACGTCTCGGAGGAAACGTGCGAAGGCGTAACGGTGCAGCGGGACTGCATCTTCGAGCCTAGGTTCATTATTATAAATATTATCGGCCGAAGCGTCGGCTTGTACGTAAATAAGGAATTAAAATAACACCTCGTTTTTGCTAAGCAAAAGTAGGAAGGATAATTATTATATTTTATAATTTATTACAACATTTCTGTAATGTGGAATTCACAATCTTCTAGTAGAAATCCTAGTCGCAAAGCAAAGAGCCTTCCACCGATCAAAAAAGTGGTAGTGATCCCGTTCATTACACGAACGGCAATGCGCACGCAAGTACTGGCCCACCACTACCACGTCCTTCCAGAATTGGCTGGAACGAGCTCATTTCCTTTAGTCTACGTTGGAACGCCCTATCACGTCTATCAGAAAAAAATCGGCTCGACCAGTATGAAGGATATTCGTGAAGAAAACAAAGGATCCTCATGTAGAAGGAAGTCGAACCCATACGCGGAAGGTTAGAAGACCATCGTACGTGATAAATTTGCAAAAACGAATAGCATGCAAGAAAAACTGGAAGTCTTACAATATGACACATGTGATATTGGGTTATGTAACTATAAAAAATATGGTTGAAAGAAAGAAATTTTGGCAGCATGCCACAACTAGTGCATTCCCATTTGGATTGCCCTGGAAGGTGTAGAGCCAATGTTTCCTGATAGACTACATCAACAAACGACTGCTCTCACCCCTCTCAAAAAACGCTGTCAGCTGTGCAAAGGTGTCCGAGTGGTTAAGGAGGTCGGTTTTACTTAAAATTAGTCGGATTGCACTTGTGTTTTTATGTTAACTACAAGTTTTGTAAAAGCTGGAGCGGAGTTCGCTTCCGAAGCACCTTTGTCATAAATCGCGATCAAACTTTATGTACACTTATTTCGACGCATCTCGTCTTACTTGTTGGCTACTTTGGTGTTTTTACTTCGATTTATTCATTTAAAAAATAATAGGCTAGAAAGGGAGAAGAAATCTTTATAGAAGAAAGCCACACAGAAATGGCACGTTTCTGAATTCTCCAGGTATGTGAGCAATAATGGGAATGTGAGGTGGATTAGGCCTTCATAGAGAATACCTAAGCAGTGCAGATGGAAAATGACCAGTGCACAGATAAGAGAAGTGACTTCTTTATTAACACATCTTCAACGTTTAATTTAACAAATATCTCATCGAATATTTAACTGGCCACTCTCCATTTCTGCAAAAATGCATATGCATGTATAAGAACGTTTATGAGTTTGTAGAATGTGTGGTGCGCGTCCCAACAGTTTACCACCTCATCGTGCCTGGGAGGTGTTCCTGGTTGCCGGACTGCGATGTACAGTGGAGGGATTCGTTCCATAGGCAGGGTCTCCCATGCTGAGAAGGAGTCCAGCTTCTCCATCAAAAAGCCTAGCTAAGAGTGGACCAATACCAGGATCGCAACCGTCCTGGTATCAAAGTCACATGGTGGTAAATCTTTCTCTGATCCACAAGGGCTGCGATTGCACGTGGTGGTCAAGATCTAGGGCAGACCTTGGCGACGATGACCTCGAGATTCCAGGAAACCATAATGGCTTCACCAGCAAATTTCGGAAAAGTGGTGATTATGCTGGGGCCCGCACAACCAGTGAGGACCGACCGTGCAAGTATCAAGTGGTGCGCGTCAATTCATCTAAAAATCCTCTATCGAATGAAATTAAAGTGTGAGATGTATTGAGGTGCTTTTTGATTAGCTTTCTAATTCATCTCTAAGGACCAGGATAGGTTGTCCACTTCACAGCTTTGGCCTAGATTACCTTACCGAGCAGTTCTGGCTCACCGTAGTGGATTGATGCTATGTGCCGCGTGCTCGAGCCACTTAATTTTTTCTTGGGTGACTCATCGTCAAATGTTGTTTATATTTTGTCACTTATTGAATAAATGTTTCCTCGCATCCATCATCGATGAAGATTTTCGAGCTTTCATGTGAGTTCGGCTGGCTGTTGAGGATTTTCACAGTTGTTGTGAATACCGTTGAATTCCGGTCGAATTGACTCTTCCTGTAATCCTTTTTTGGCTTGAACATAGTGTTTCCAGACCTTCACCAAATAGGGAATAGCTCTCCTTTGTAAATCGGAATGAGTATTTCTCAGACAAATCTCGTACCAGTCTACTGACTCCGTTGAGATGAGAGGCTAAATCGGCCAGTGTGAAAGAGCGCACTTGCGTGAATTACACCGTATCTCTACCACTGCGCTTCCCGTTTCCTTTATAGGAGGAGCGGTCGCCTACTCCCAATTTTTCCTTCACTCCATATCTTTCCCATTTTAAAAATTTCTCTCGACACTTGTTCATTTTTCATTCCTTACAACAATCTCAACTAAACATGTCTAATGCTTTGTAAATGTTATGAGAAAACTCAAAAAATTATCCGCATGAAGCAACTCGCCTGAACATTGTTTCTGAAATCTGAGAACGAAACTGCTGTTTTATTTAACAAAAAGGAATTAAAACAATGTTCTTGAAGCAGGCACCAAATTCCCGCCTAACTATCTCAGAAATTCCTTAGTGTGCTATCTAAACAAAACTCTTGCTAATCACAATGTTTTACTTTTTATTTTCTGCCTACTACAATTTTAATGGCAGGTTACTAAGCGAAATACAACCACAATGTTGCTGAGTTATTTGCAAAATTCTGGACCACAGGTATCTATGGTGGAGAACGAACGCGCTATTTTCCTTTCCGGGGAGTAACACGTTCACCACCACACCATGCGAATCCTTCGTTTCGTCTGTCTCTCAGCTAGTTCGATCCATCGTTCCCCAATTCTTGTTAATGTTATCCAAGGAGTGTGGAAGACCAGCGAAACCGTGAAATATCGGACTTCAGAGCAATTTTCTAGTCAATCTATCATACCTATACGATTTCTTTAGTTTCAGTGTTCAACAGACCTTTTCTATACATCGTATAAGTTACACTATTCGCAAAAAAAACTTTAAAAACACGAATATTTAACATAATTGGAGGACGATGACCGTTTTGCTAACTGCTGGGTAAGTTTAGCAATCAATGTCTTCCACATTAAAAAGTTGATAGGAGAGTTACTTCCAAATCCTAAATCACTCCCCTTTTTTTTCCTTTCAAAGGTTATACCACCTATTTCGTTGTCCCACAAAACATCTTATGTTACTCATCTGTTTCACTACAGTGATGCGATCTTCATTTTCTAGTCAATTGACTGCAACTTCTGCACAGCCGAAGGTACGGAAAGTGAGACTATCATCCGGATTAGTACAAATACACCCATAAATGGACGGGTAAAAAGACGAGCGCAATGAGTGCAAAGATTAATTTTGGTGGGAGGATGGAATTATTTCATTTCACGACTAAACCTTGACCAATACATTTTTCGATCATTAAGCAAACACGAGTTTGGTATAAAATGCTTTTTCAGCTAAAGATTGGACATCTTCGTCTTTTTCAGAGCCGGATTCATCCGAGTCGATGGTCCACGGTCGAATCGGTCTCGTGATATGGCTGTTCGTTGCCCACAAACCAAATGGAGAATCTGAGTAGACGGTGCGTTCCTACACAGGACGAATTTAAAAGCAAAAAACTTTGATCTAGTTGTTACAAACACACGAATAGGTGGCCCGTTTCTTGAATACACCTGTGTTTGGCCGTTGTAAGACTAACTGTTTTGGTGAACGTTTAAGCGATTATGAACTCACGTGAGCAACGACTACTTCTTAACACTACTGAGAACCTTAACCCTTCTATTTACTGCCTTTTTCTTTTTAATGGCAGGGTATGTTGCAAAATATAACTCGTACATATAATGCTGAGATATTTGCAAAACTCCGGACCGCAGGTGTATGCGGTGAGGAACGAACGTGCTCTATTGTCCTTACCGGGAAGTAGCACCCTTCACCACCACACCATCCGGGTCCTTTGTTTTGCCTGTCTCTCAGCTAGTTCTATTGATCATTATATTATATCAGGCATTATATATACGAGTTATATTTCGCAACATACCCTGCTATTAAAAAGGAAAAGGCAGCAAATAAAAGGGTTAAGATTGTTATTATAACTAAGCCTCAGGTTAACGGGATTCAATGCCGATTTGGGTCCCCAGATCAATCCCGTTGACAGGTGTTTGTTGATGGCAAAAGATCAATAGAACTAGCTGAGAGACAGGCAAAACGAAGGACCCGGATGGTGTGGTGGTGAAGTGAGCTACTCCCCGGAAAGGACAATAGCGCACGTTCGTTCGCCACCGCATACACCTGCGGTCCGGAGTTTTGCAAATATCTCAGCATTATATATACTACTGAGAACTGCCAAATATATATGTGTATACAAAATATAAATAAAAAGTGAAAAATATGTAAGAGATATCTGTATATATTCTTACGAACTGCCCCTGTTGTGCTGATGCGAGGTCGGTAAAAAGTTGCCGTTGTCGTTGTTGTTGCTGCTGCTGCTGTTGTTGCTGTTGTTGTTGTTGTTGTTGTTGTTGTCGCTGTTGTTTCTGTTGCTGTTGTTTGGTTGCCGATGTTTCGCAGCTTCGTCCTCGTCACAGTTCGGACATACTATATGTAACAGTAGCCTTATAATTCGTTGAAAAAATTTTATGCCATTAATGAAGATCTGACATCTAAATAACGCCAATTTATTCAAAAATTACTCAACATGCTGTTGCGAGTAGGATCTCCTGTGTGTTGCTCACATGGCATAGCGGGTGAGACCCACTCAGGTCAGAAAATCAATTTGAAATAAGGGTCCATACTATGTGCGATAGTAAGGTATTCGTCTTTCCGCTTAGTCTTCGGACTTTTGAAATTTATCCAGAACACCTCCAGAGTCCTCAGCGTTGATGTTTTCGAAAGATCTTGTGATCTCGGCAGTAAGTTTTCGTGCGAGTGAGATCAGTCCATTATTGCTAGCAAATTTCTACCGATGATTAGAAAAGTACACTGCAGATTATTGACAATGGAATGGATTAATTCGGCTTGTTAAATTGACACTGAGCCTAGTTATTGCACTATTTCTTTCCACGACCCGTCTCCCATATATGCTGTGCTGGTTCTGGCACTTCCTGTACTCGAATGTATGTATATGCTGTGCTGGTTCTGGCACTTCCTGTACTCGAATGTATGTATGTATGTATGTATGTATGTATATGTGTATGTACGTGTATGTGGTTGTGCGTGTGACTGTGCGTGTGGACTGACGAGACATACTATTCTGAACGTGGGTTATACAGTGTCTCCGTTATTTCACGTGTTAACTTTGGATAAGTAAACCCTTGTATGGAAACTATGTAATTGAAGCAGTAACTGCCAATATACAAGGCGTACAAAGACTAGCGATGGAAACAGCACGTGAAAAGACCGTTTGCAAAGGCGTGCTTAAGTAGTGGTATGAAAAGGAGTGGCATATTACACCTTGCGCGCACAAAAGCCCTATAGTCGGTCAAAAGCATACGCTACGTCAGATGTAACAGATTCATAATTTAAGGCTCTAATATATCTTTTGGAAGGGGTAGAGTTAATGCTAGAGAAGACTAGTGAATTTGCTCAGAACGAGAATGGGCGGACTTCATTGCAGTTTAGAAGATTCACGTCGTGAATTTCCTGCCAGCCATGGCCACGTGGCGCGGTGCATGCAGTATGAACGGAACAATTTCATAACAAATGAGAATATAGAAGGAAATACTTGCTTAGATACTCGAACGTCCCGTCCTCGCTGGTTGTGCGGTTTTCACCATAATCTCCATTTTTCGGACTGTAACTGATTTAGCCACTGCGTTCCCTAGAGTCAGTCTAGCCAAAATCTCTCCTAGGTCATCACCACCACAGGCAGTCGCAGTCTTTGTGCACCAGAGGAAAATTTACCATTATGCGACTAGCTTCATGCTTGGACGATGGTGGATCCTGGTATTGCTTTATCCTTAGTTGGGTTTTTTGATGGAAACGATGGACTCCTTATCAACTTAGGAGGCATAAGTTATACTTTTGCGAAAAGGTCACTAGAGTCGCAACACTTTTTGACCAAAGTCGTAAAGTTGGTGCAGACGTCTGTTCAATAGTTCGCAATTTTAATGGTGCTCGAATGTTAAAAGCTTCCAAAGAGTTAATTAAAGTTGATTTTGGATACAAAGCATAAATGGAAACTAAGAAGTGTTAAGAAAACTTTCGATACCGCATTGCATCAAATAGCTGTTAAACAAAAGTAAAAGCTCTCCCTTAGAAATGAGGAGAGATCCTTATAAACGACTACTTCAAGCTCGTTCTTCAATTAGTTTATTAAGGAATTGAATCAAGTTTTTGACATTCAAACTATACATCTCGTTTCACTCAAACTCCACGTTGAAGTAAGCACTTTTTTTCAAAACTGTTCATCGTTTAAGCTCATTAACCACTTTAGTTTCAATCCACTTTTTAAGGTAGCATGTATTACGATAATATCTATTACGAGAGGCGTTTGGCCGAATGGATTGCCGTCAAGTTGACCCTTCCAGGCTCTGAGGAAGGCGAAAACCGCCGAAACGTCAGCTTGTGCGTAAATAAAGAAATAAAATAGCACCTCGTGCTTGCTGAAGAGAAGTAGAAAGATATAAAACCTTAATCTTCAGCAGTCGTCCTTAGAAAACCACTAGAAAGTACCCAACTAGGGTTGTTCCAATAGTATCTTAACATCTATCGAACTTTTCAATTTCTTATAACGTATACTTTTTTTGGTACATGTGAAGCCATTTTTTGACTCCAATGAGAACAGAATTACTTGTGTAATAGCAAACATACACGAAAGAAAACAGAGAAGACTTTTACAAGTTCTGGCTCAGAAAATATTGAAAGATCTCTGACACGGAAAATTTTACTGCATGGTGTATTTTGTAACTTCTTTTTGAAAATCATTCTTTCGGTGTTCACTGAAGATGACCCACCTTGGTAGCACAGCGAAGACTCCACATCGAGAAGAGGAACAACGACGGAGCACCGACTCGTATCATCGGCTCTGATGAAGACGAAGGCGTCGTTAGCCGAATAAATGTATTTATCAGCCTCGTAAGTTCAACAATTTAAATAAGTGAAAAATTGAATTATTTATTTCTTTCTACTTCTGTTTAGCAAAAGCGAGGTGTTATTTTCTTTATTTACGAACAAGCTGACGTTTCGGAGGACTTCGCCATGATCAAGCCTGGAAAGGTTAAGTTGATAGCAATCTATTCAGCCAAACACCTCCATAACCAAACAAAGAAAACGCTAAACTAAGATTTCAATCACGTTGAACACAGAGCCTTTGCACACTCACCGCTTCCTATGAGGCTTCCACTGAGTAAGTCACGTGAAGACCAACCGCACAGAATTCACATGGAAGCGTAATGTGCCCCTCCCATGAGAATAACATGTTTATATACTGTATAATATCACGCGCGTATTCTATTAATGAAGCATTCCTCCCTGCGGTTTATTTTCGGATTTTTGGAATTAATACAGAACGCCACGAGAGTTTTGCGCGCTTGTGTTCTCAATTCCTGCCCAAAGGTTTTGACACGTACTTCAAAATCCTCTCCGTTATGCCTCTGGATCCTATACGTTCCTAGTGGGGTATTTGGTTTATGTTTGCCGGCTAGGTGTTCTTTTATGCGGTGACAGAGGGGTCTGGCCGTTTGGCCAAAGTATTCGTTTCCGCGCATCTTACAGGAGATCAGATAAACTATACCCGAGCTCATGCATTAACCGACTTTACCATTGGGGCAAATCATGCAATTTTGCGTTGCACATAGACGGTCATATA
>UYYA01001046.1:0-23817 GCA_900624975.1 Angiostrongylus costaricensis | reverse complement strand
AGCGCTGAAATCCGTTTATCATTCGAGATAATGCTCCGTGGCGCGAATTTGAGGTGGAGTGGAAGCGCCTAAATCCGCTCGTCATTCGAGATAATGCTGTGTGGCGCGAATTTGAGGTGGAGTGGAAGCGCTTAAATCGGCTCATCATTCGAGATAATTCTCCGTATCGCGAACCTGAGGTGGGTTGGAAGCGCTGAAATCCGTTCATCATTCGAGATAATGCTCCGTGGCGCGAACCTGAGGTGGATTTGAAGCGCTGAAATCCGCTCATCATACGAAGTGATCTTCCGTGGCGCGAATTTGAGATGCAGTGGATGTTCTGAATTCCGCAAACCATTCGAGGTGATGTGACATGGCGCGGTTTTGAGATGGAGTGGAAGGGCAGAAATCCGCATATCATTCTAGATAATGCTCCATGGCACAAATTTGGGGTGCAGTAGATGTGCAGAAATCCGCAAACCATTCGATATAATGCTCCGTGGCGCGAATTTGTGGTGGAGTGGAAGGGCAAAAATCCGCACATCATTCGGGGCGATGCTCTGTGGCGCGAGTCTGAAATGAAGTGGTAGCGCTGAAATTCGGACATCATTTGAGGCGCTGCTCCGCGGCGCTAATCTATGGTGGGGTTTAAATGCTGGAATGCGCTCATTATTCGAGGTGATGCTCCGTTGCGCGAATCTGAGATGGAGCGAAATCGCGAAAGCCTGCTCATCATTCGAGGTGATGTGCTGTTGCGCCAGTCTGAAATGGAGTGGGAGCGGTGAAGTCCGCACATCATTCGAGGTGGCTGAAGTCCGCTCGTCGTTCGAAGTGATGTTCCGTGGCGCCTCTGAACTGGAGTGGAGGTGTTTAAATACGCTGGTGTGGCGAAGTGATGTGCTGTGGCGCAAAAATGAAGTGAAGTGTAAATGCCGCTTCCATCATGTGTTTTGAAGTGCTGTGCTTTGTACAGCATCTGTGCTCGTGCTAACTCTCATCATTACCAATATGCTCTCCGCCCTTGGTAAATCTTTTTAAATGGTGGAATATGGGTCTTTAAACCGAAAACCCGCAGTTATTCCCTGCAATGGGAACATTGAAGTCGGCTTGTGGTAGATATTTCGTGCTAACACTTGTGGAATTCGACCACATTGGTGTTGTAATATTTAGTAGTTCATCTCACGTATTGGGAAAATGTAGTGACGTGTTGGGGCCTAGGCGTTCTAGTAAAATCTGTAAAAAACGCGAGAGCATGAGGAATTCGCGAATCATAAATAGCCTCCTATGAATGGATGGCGAAATCGTTCTGCTCGGCTGCTACCAGCTTTGTGGCGGGAAAAAGATTGACATGGTTCGAACACTCGTCTCAAAATGAAAAACAGATCTTTATAACATTCCTAAAAAATAGTCTGCTCAGTGCTCCACAATTCAGTCGTTGTCTGTAAAGTCGTACATAGTGATGGTTTAAAATTAAGTTTATGGTACTATCGAAAGATCCAGATACATGAACGTTTAAAATTCTGAATCCCTGGTGTATGCAGTGGAGAACGAACACGCGCTGTTGTCCTTACCCGGATGGTGTAGTGGTGAAGTGCGCTGCTCCCCGGTAAGGACAACAGTGCGTGTTCGTTCTCCACTGCATACACCTGTGGTCCAGAGTTTTGCAGATATCTCAGCATCTCAGCACTTCATACGAGTTATATTTCACATCATACCCTGCCATTAAGAAGAAGAAGGCAGTAAATAAAAGAGTTAAGATTCTGAATCCCTTTATGATTAAGACGATAATGCTAAAATTGATCCGTAAAGATTCTTTTACTCTCAGATGGTCATAGCTATTTTGTGCAAACTCTGCTCCAGTACCTTGACCTCCTAATTTCACTATTATATTTCTTCATAGAGACCTCTTACTGAGGCACCCCTGTCAGGCTTAGTGGCGTGGCAACGTGACGCGTTGTCAGATGGAGGATAGCAATCAAGCGCAAATGGTTACCTTCTGCTTCTCTGAAATGCAAGTAGTTGCAGAGGGTGGAATCCTTATTTCTAAACCAGTTGACACATAATCTTTATGTTTAAATATGTATATATATATATATATATCTGGAAACTTTTGCGCTTGTGTTTTCGTCTGCATACATATTGAGTCACAGAAATCTATTTGGCCGAATGAATGCCATCAAGTGACTAGTAGATGTATGGAGGATGGATAGGAGTGGCCTCTAAGAAGTAAGTAATAGTAGGCAGCAAATAAAAAATCGGCATTGTGACTGCTTGTGGTTTATATACAAGCATATATTTATATTTGTCCATATATGGATATACATACATAGGTGTATGCATATGGGTGAGTCTCACTCACCATCAAAACGATGAGTAGTTGTTAAAAAAATAGCCTTCATCTATAGGGATGCTCATCACTGCTATAGGTCATCAAATTATACGGTTATTGAAACATGAAATACATCCATGCTCTGAAAAAGACGAAGTCGCCGAAACGTCAGCTATCGAGCCACAACGGCAACAATGACAACGACTGATTCCAAACTTGTGTCAGTTTAAGAGGCGCAATTGGTAAGGGCATATATACATATACGATTTTCTTTTTCAATAATGTGGAATCCTAGCCTTCTGGAGCCCATGGATCTCCCGGCAGCATGCAAATACTTGTCGTAATAATTGAAAAAGCAGTATTGGCTGGCTACAGTCAAGCTCACAGAGCACCCACCAATTTGATGAACTTTTACAGTGCCACTGGACCGAAATTTGAGCAGAAATGATCTTTCAACAGGTTTGGCTTCTTCGACTGAAACACGTCGGTCATAGATGCATTTCTTCTTGAATTTAGCAATTTCTTGACCAGTTCTTCACTCAGATAACTTCGTAAGCATTTAAGACTTTAGAATTAAAGTGGATTGTGTTTGCTTATTTGGCACGAGAAAGTGGTTGTGATTTTCTCCTGCTAAAAAATTGGCTTCGTAATGTTTAGATCCTACGTGTTTTCCACAATCCTGTGATGCACATTGCTGCTGGTGGTAAACGGAGCACTCTCCGATGCTTTTCAAAGATTGAAAGTGAAAGTTACAGTTGCGAAAGAAGGTTCTAGAGCAAATGTCAAAATGACCATCGCCCTTCTATTTTTTGAATCCATTCGGGACACTAGTTCATAACTCCACAACTGCAACACAGTTTTACCACATTCGAATTCGGCTGCAATGTCCAAGAATTGTTGCTTTGCCCATGCTTGCCTTTTCCGATAGTTCGTGAATTATTGTACATGGGTTCTCCTCAAGTAATACCTCCAAAACTTCATCGTGAATACGGACATAAAAATGAGTACTTCGCACCGAGTACCATTTTATAACCCAAACGGGTGTTGAAAAAACAACGTAGTATGTAATCCTTTCAAAAATAGGAAAAACACTTGTAGCGTCGTTCTCAGAGGTGCGCACCGCGCGATCACCAAGCCCTTCTTCCTCCAATGTCGGCAAATTGCTGCCAGCGATGTCTGGGATGAAAGCAGCATAATGTATTGGTAAGCCACCGCAAATCATCGCATAGGCTAGGTAGCGATTAAAGCGGTATTTGATGAAGTCGAATGGATGGCGCATCCTTAGCGATTGATCAACGTTCAACGTTTTACAACAATTTACGCTTGAAAAATTAGGTGCGAATAGCGCAGTGGTAATGACACCGTTTAATATGGAAAAAACCTCTGATTCGACATCATTCAGGGTACACGACGCACCATATCCAATTGGAGTTGATAAATTGTTTCCTCGCTAACTCAAATCCACAAAAGCGAGCGATTGACTTCATCAAAGATAATGGGGAGAGTGAACTTGACCAGTGCTGTACGAAGCAGCAGCAATGAAGAATGCCAAAAAACCTTAGGAAGGAGCCAAACCGACATCTGGAAATCCGAAAACCGTGGATTGCGGACGCAAGAAAACGAATTAAATGTGAAAGGTAGGAGCATCATCGCAACGTGGTGTAAAAAAATGTGACCACTCAAGTTACTTTCTTCAAGACAAAGCCGACAAAGTGCAACTGAATTGCGCCTGTGAGAAAAAATTTCCTAAAAATTAAAATGCTTCTCTAGAGTTTTACTACTACCAAATACAACTGAAAATTAGGAGTAAATGAATAGGCACTATGTAGTATATAGATCAGAAAGAACGTTCAACAAGAAGTCAAGTAGAAAATATGGAGCACTGTAGTAATCAAATAAAAAATCCAGGCAAAGATTAGACACACAATAAGTACTCATATTGAAGAATTACATAGAAGAAGAAAGTTGTAAGAGGTACTACAATGCTCATTTCAACATGAGTGAGGTAATCAGTGGATCGAAAGCGCTGTTCACAACGATCAGTTGTTCGGCTACGAATGCACAATGTACTGACGTGCTACCAAGACAAATGAGCGAAGTACTTCCGGTAAATCCTTGGATGCTGTTGCTTGAAAAGTTCACACTTCTTTTGCTTTTCAGCAGGAGATATTTGAAAGTCGTCAATAATAGCCGCTAGAGTACTAGCAATTTCTACTTCAGCATCAAAATTCTCAGGCGAAGATTCAGCTGCACAGAATCGGACAGACAACATCATCTCTTTGGTTGCATTCCCTCTGAAGAATCTACAAGTTAGGGTAAAATGATTAAGCTAATTAACAACGTAATAAAAACCGAAGCCAGCAAGAAGTTGAGATCCATGTCTCGGCCTTTCAACTTTTTTTGTAGGCAAGAAATCACTTGTAGGCTACGAGGCCAATACTTTTTTAAGCCGTTATTAACGAAATACGATGCCACAGCAAAAATATTCTAGATTTCGTGAACACACCTCGAGGCTCTGAGATCGGTTTGCATTTCTTCTGGTGGCCTCCCGAAAGTGCCTTCCTTTCGGAATTCTATTAGGAACTGCAAATATGACCATTACAGTAACAGACAAAATACTTCAAACCACAACCTAAGTGACTCTTATAGTGGATAAAACTAAAGTACCTCAATAATCTCGTTTTGTTCAGATGTTTCAATTGTTTGTGGGAAAATAGAGCACCTCAACTCATTGAGAGCAATTCTGAAATTGTCGTTGTCGCCCTGAAACAGTAATCGAAAACTCTCAGACACTTTCTTTTCAGTTGTAAAATCACTATAAAAAAGTGAAAGCGATTGTTCAGTTTTAGAAATGATCAAACACATTTACAACAGAGCAAGATCTTTGTCAAATACCGGTAATTCCACGATGATTAGAGTAAGTGATTAGAGTGATGAAGTGAGGACTTGTGGAACTCATAGAAGCAACCTTGTGCTGTATCAAAGGGAATGTCTATAATTTTTCTGAAGTTCATTCAAAATTACTTACTTGGATACTTAGATGGTTTGTTTTCATTCGCTGTGCGGGCCACAGGATAATTTCAATTTTTTCGCAGATTTGGTGGTTCGGCTATTGTGGTTCCCGGGAAACTTGAGGTCACCTAGCCAGTCTGCCACAGGTTGTCACACGTACAGGCACTCGGCGCCGTATTGGATCAGAGAGAGATTTGCCACGATGCCACTAGTTTGATACCAGGACAGTGATGGATCCTGATATTGGTTTGCTCATAGCTAGGCTTCCTGATCGAAACGCCGGGCTCCTCAGCATGAGAAACCGGGTTGGGGGCATGAATCACCCGCTGTATATCGCGGCCCGGCACCCAGGAACACCTTCCAGCCACGATGAGGGGGTAAAAAGTTGGGTAGAAATTCATTCTAAAGTTGTCTAAGTTTCAAATTCTTTTCTCCTAAAATTTCAACTTTTAGCAATTTTCCATTTAATTCTTTTTCGTAAAATTCAAGGATAACAAGCTTTTGAACATCTCAGGTAAGACGTGGCGGTTGGAAACAAAAATTCTTTTGAGAGTATTTAGGAAACACCATTATATCTTGCGAAATGAGGTTCACTGTATCCGAACCCTTCTCCTTTCGAAAAAGAACTAACAAAATTGGAAAAGACACTTCTTGGTTTTGGAGGAAGCTGAAAATTTGGTTATTATAGAGTAAGAGAACTTGTACCTAGTTAGTAAACGGCTTTAAATAAAAAAGATGTCAAAATCCTTTATAATTCAAAATGGCACATTTAGAATTTTAAAAGCATGATGCCGTTGGCCAGTAAAAGCGACAACAAAGAGAGCCTTTAACAAAAAAATATACTCCCTTCGCAGGAGCTTTTCGCGAGATCAAACACAGAACACTCACGAAACACGAACCATTATGCCCAAATAATGCAGGCCACGCAGTGATACAAACTGATCGGTCCCTGTAGTCTTCTCAAGAAATTGGACAACATTACTGAGATGATCACGCATCTGCTGAGGAATCATAAGGCAGAGATATCTAAATTGGATGCCTTGACGATACCATTTACTTATCACACTTCCGAATGACAACTTACTGCAAAGCCAGTTTGGACTTCTGCTGGTTCTTACCCAGCAATTGTTTCACAATTGCGTCCAGAACAACAGAGTACTCCTTTGGAATAAGTGGCGAGGACCCGTGATGTGTAATTAGTGCATATCGTTCACTAACCTTCAATATAGCAAGTCTAATTTGCCTAAATACTAAACCTCGCTATCAAAGCACCAGCACTATGAGCATCACTAATAGTACCGAAAGGTTGAAAAGTAGCAGAGTGCGTGAGCAGAAAAATTTTTCTTCAAAGAAGTAGTAAAACGCTAGTAGAAAACGTCATAATTGCTATTATCTACAAAACAAACGAGGAAACACTCAGCACCTAATTCACACAACCATTCCAAACAAATAGTTTCTGCCTGAGCATTCCAGTTTTTACCTCGTTTTCTCCACCAGCACAAAATCTACTTCTTATTATCACGATATAAAAGAGAATCAAGAACTTACAGCGTCAAGGGATAATTTTGCCCATTTGTGAATTTCCTTAATATCTGGCTTTCCACTAGATTGAAAATAAAGAGTTGGAGCACAAATTCTAGCAATTTGGAACCATGGAACAATAGGGCTGAAAGAAAAAACTTTGATATTCCAAAGAACTCATTCTGAACACCGTCAGCGATGAGACTACTAAATAAACGAGCCGAATACGTGGCGTATTGAGTAGTAGATCGTCCATTTCCTCATTTTTAGACGAAATAGTTCCTGCTGTAACACATCCAAGACCAATTTTCGAAAGCATCGTTGAAAGAACGAGCGAGCTCTTCTTAAAAAATGGCAACATTCAAAAGGCAGCAGAAATTTATAACGAGTGGATTCTAACCGTTGGTTGCCCCGGCACTGCAACGAGTTCTTCAAGCACTGGTATATCCACAATGGTTAAAAGACGGGATAACGCAAGGTTATGCACTTTAGCCTCTTCTGAATGTATTCATAACAAGGATCAAGGTACACGATACATGAAAAACTTGAAACAGGAGAGATTCCAAAGTATGAAAGAGAACCAAAGACTTACCATCAATGGAACAACTTTCGGCATTGAGAAGATGAGAAGCAAAGTTAAAAAAACTTGAAGGCTTAGAAGATTGCTGCGTAACCTGCGTGTCATCACAAGTCGTGGATATCTGTGGGAGATTCGTGAAGATAATGGGCACTGATGTGTTTCCATCCGCATTTTCAGCTACAACCGTTAAACCATTCGATAAGCATGTTTTAGGTACAAATAACGAGCAAATAACAAGATCAAATTTTTTCAAGCTAGACCCACCTCTACTTGGAAAAATGAATCGTTCGTAGCAGTTTGTTCGGGGCTGTCTTTTATCAACTTGCTTGACATTGTTCAGAGGTGAAGCACAAATGTGTAACCTGTTGACAAAATACAAATGCTATTGAAGGCCTTTTAAAAACGAAGGAATTCGTTGGTACCACTAACGTCTCCATTTGTCCTCTTCGGCCCTAGAGCCTCCCATAAGGGTAGGTCTGCTAGGACGACGCGAAGAATATTACACTTTAAATAAGTTTCTCTATTTTTCTTTTTTGAGGAAATGGGTTTTCACATATATATTATTTCAAGTCCTATTTTAAGAAGACATGTGCACCTAAAAGCCTGGTTTTGGACTCTGCAATAGGCGCGGAGATTATTTGATCCACTTTGTCTCAATCAGAATCCACCCAGTCGATTAAAAGCTGTGGCTAAACTTCTCATCGTCCCCTTTCATGAAGAAAGAATAGGTAGCAAATAAGAGGTAAGACAAGGTGCACTTGCTGTGACTCCTGCAAACTGCAGAGAAATTAATACTCGGACAGTAGTAAACCGTCCATCGCAAAGCCGGTTGCCGCTTGTGATCAGCCAGATACATATATGACATGTGCCGTGATAAGTTAGTGGCGAACACTCGCTTTCAAAGGATGACGCAAGAGATAACACACCACATTTCTGCGTGCATACTTGATTGAGTTTAAGCGCAAGATATTAAATTTCACGTTTAAATCACTAGCGCGGCAACTAAGTGTTATTATGGCACTGACATATCTTTACCCTATCGGATATTTAAACCACAAAATAGCAGCAATGGACAAACGACTAAAGACGCTATAATTTTATTAGATCCACTAACAGCAAACGTAAACGATCATGCAGGCTTAGCACCACGTTATAATCATAAGTGGATAAAGTGCTATTTACGTTTACTACTATGTCCACCTGACCATCTGTGATTTATGTAAGCATTCGTCTGCAAAATTCATGGAAGAACATAAAGCAGGACACCTCAAGTTTAGAAAATCTGGTGAAGCGAGTCCTTCACTTGGCATTAGGCCTATTTTCTTCTAAAGGATTGCTATCACATGACAAAACAACGAACGCAAAATTGTTAAACCAAAAAAGGAAAGCAGGAAAAAGAACTAACAAGAAGCGCAACTTACTTATGATCTCGCTCTGGATTCATTGTGTACATGGCATTTTCGCTATCACTGAAAAGAGGAGGAGAAGCTCTTACGGACGAGCTAGTTGGGCGAATCACATTTTCACGCAACCATGTCTCCAGGACCTGTAAGTTTAGAAGTTTCAAACACGCTACAGTAGCGTTTTTCTTGGGAAATAAATGCGCCAAGACAAAACTCCAAATGACTGTTTCAAAAATTGAAGAACAAAGGTTGTAGTGATAAAAAAGGAAAAAGCTCTCGGCGTTGATCAATCCCTGAGGGATGCGCCATGCATTCGACTTCATTAAGTATCGTTGGAGATGACTGAATGCATATATGGCCTTTACAATGACTCGCGCTGGCCTGCTGATGTATCGAGCCAGTGCTGCTATCCTCCCAAACAAATCTGGTACCAATTTACCGACTCCGGAGGGGTGGAAGGCTTGGTGAGCCATGGGAGCTAGGATCGACTCCACGCGTGTGTCGCAGTGGCGCCTTCAACCACCGCGCCACACGCGCCCCTATATATACACATATATACATACATACATAAATACATGTACATATATATACATATACATACTTACCTGCTTATATATATATTTATATATCTATTTGTAAATTACGATTTGTACTGTAAAGGAAATAGGATAACTTCTGCAGATATATGTATATATACAAGCATTTTACGTCGTACTTAAATTATCCTATAAGGTAGTATCTTAAAAGTAAGAAAAGAATAATAGAAAAAAAAACTTTTCTATTATCACAAGGGCGCGTGTGGCGCAGTGGTCGGAGGCGCGCTGCAACACGCACGCGGAATCGATCCCAGCGCCTATGGCACACCAAGCCTTTCATCCCTCCAGGGTCGGAAAATTTGTACCGAATCTCTCTGGGAAAATAGCAGCACTGGCTGGGTACATTATTACGCCAACGCGAATCATTGTAGAGGCCAGATATGCATTCAATCAGCTCCAAACAATGCTTAATAAAGTCGACTGCATGGCGCATCCCTTGAGGATTGATCAACGCCGAGAACTTTATCCTTTTTTTATTCTATTATCACAAAACGTGCTACTACATTATGCCATAATCGCTCATCGTAACCGCTTTTTGAATAACATAAACTCGCCACTCTACAAGAAATGAGATCTTAAAAAACCTTCAAAGCGTTTTCCCTTTTTATGGCGGAAGAGGAGAGGTGTTCACGATCCGCTTGCAGATATTTCTCCATAATATTAACCGCATCAGAGCCGGAAAAAACGCAATTTTCTCTAGAATAAGACTCAAAAATTATGGAAAACTTGATCAAATTGCTGAACGGACCTCTTCTGTACAGCAAGCCGAAAATGATCCTTCATTTCCTGATATTTCGTTGCAGTTAAGAACGCACACGAAAATGGGACTGAAAGCATAGTTGTTAGCTCTTCACACAAGCGAAATCTGTAAAATCTAAAGCAGTACCAGCTGAAGCGCCAGGTTGCTGCTGATCCTCACCGTTGGCCATTGTTCTTCGAAATTCGATCTTAACCGATCTACTTCTTGGACACCCCTTTCGTGGTTTCGAAGAAGCACACAATAAAACTTCTGGCTGCAAATTATTGCAAGACAATGACCGTCGTAGTCTTCTAGTCATCTCTGTGAGGTTCTTGGAGTGAAAATGCACTAAGATCAAACACGCCTAAACAGAAATAAGAATTTCTTTGCTTTATTTTTTAACACTAGGCTACTAGATGCAATCAGGATCACGGTATAAAAGGTAGCAATTCTTGAATCCAAGCACGCTCCGAAAGTTCGATAAATTGCCATGTATACGACTGTTTGTTATACAACAATCGCTATACTTTTCAACAATTACGAAAAATTGTAGAAGTTAGCAAAGCAGAAGAATAAACGATGACTGAATTTGTGCAATTGGCGCGCTGAGCGCTAGCATTGGAGCGCGACATGCGTAAATGAGAATGACAATGTGTATTATATATGGATTCGCCATTGTTAAGAGATGAAACTTAACTACGAAGAAGTGACTGCATAAATAGTGAAGAGGTTATTGTCATTTATAAATTGGTAGAGAATTGAAGGGTTTAGGTGCAGTGTTATAATTGTTTATTCTGACTTAATAACTTTAATAGTTGTAAATAAAAGCACTTCACGTTTTGACTCGAAAACGGATAAACAATTATTTCTGTAATGGTTCCTCTCTTTCATTTTGTTACCGAGCTACAGCATAGAAAAATGCCAATAGGGAGAATTTCAAGTGGCTGGAAATTCAAGGAAAATTTTCGTTATGAATTCCTCTCTAGATTACGCTCTTTCCTACATAAATTTTCGCAATTCTGCTAACTTTAAAATTATAAACTACCCAAACCAAAAATGCGTACAAAGTCGATAGGATAGACCTTACCAGTAAGAGTTTTAACCACAAGCGTTCAGCTTAACGAACAACAACAGAAAGGTAAAAGTGGTACGTTCCCTATGAGAATATTTAAGAAAACAAAAGAGTAAATTATCAATGGTTGACAGGTCAGAATATGTGGAAACGAGAGATTTGCTAAGTGTATTTATGACATTCTTCAATCATCCATCATCAGCTGAGAGCGGTCGACATTGTCGTTAGTTGGACAACGATTTGCAAGCGTGCAGTGTGGGAACTGCTTGTAATTGTAATCGACTTCTACAGGTTTGATTGTCAGGGAAAAACAAGTTATTATCACACTATCACCGGACAATCACAGCTATCCACCATCAGCAACCTGCATAAAGGGGCATCACTGAGCGAGGATGCCTCATTCGAGGAGATGGCTCACTGAGGAAGACCTGACTCGGCACGAAGGTGAAGCTGCCAAGTCGAGACGAATAACAAGCGTGGACCATCGACTCGAATCATCGGCTCTGAGGAAGACGAAGACGTCGAGACGTTAGCCGAAAATAAATATCATTATCAACCTTGTGTAAGCTCATCAGAGAAAGAATACATGCTGGTAATTGTACTTTACTAGGATAAGCCTGGAATAACATTGGTGTACAGCTAGCAGAAATCAGCATGAACGTGTCTCAAAAAGATCACGTTACATTCGAAGCCGTTAGTCCTGACGTTTGCAGTAACGAATAACCCGCAATTGTTGCGCAAATAAAGGTGGTACGGTGTCGAAGCCTCGAGTAGCCGCTTAGGCTGAAATTTTACTGCTAATTGAAAGATCTGACAAACGGATTCCCCTTCGCCGAATCGATGACCTCCACCCCTTGAGAAATCACAGTCATCTATTACTAAATAGCAATATGTAGAAATCTTTTCTCTGAATGTTCGTAAAAACCACGACGTACTGATACATTATTCCGATTCTTAACTAGACATCGTAACACTATCAGCTTTATATTTTGACCCGGGGGCGTGTCTTGCTCTCGACTCCACGTGAACTACGTGTGGGCCAGTCCGGCACGTAACATCATGGTGAGTGGCCTTTCTGTTCAATATGGCGTCTATTTGAAAGTTTGATCTTCATTAACACTTTAACCTTCTTTCAACCGATTAATAAAAAGTATTCTAACATAAAATACGTCCAGGCTCTGAGGAAGGCGAAGTCGTCGAAAAGTCAGCCATCGATCAATAGCAGCAAAAACAACGACAACGACAACGAAGATCTGTACCAACCTTAAGAAGATCAGTTTATAAGATCACATAAATAAATATATCAACTATCAGTTTTTATTCCTTCTTGATTTTATTGATTTCTTGCCCGAAGTCTTGCATCACGAGTGTGGTAAACTGGATACCTCGCGCAGGCATTAGTAAAGCCATCTTTAAGCTTTCTAGTTCTCATTAATGTTGGTCTTAACATGCCTCCTGAGAACTTTCCAAATTTTGATAACAGGGTGGTATCGTCATGATTAGTCAGTCTTACCCATCGGTATCAGCTGTGTAGCTTCTTTGGTAAAAACGATTCCACAGCACCACTCATGTGTACCAGTAACTTGGTAAAGGAAAAGTCACAGAAGAAGATGTATTCCGCTAGGATGGGCCATTAGTATTAACAGGCAGTACTCCTTTTTAATTCTTTAACTTACAACAACTATTTTAGATTTTATCGTGTCCATGTATCTTAAAGGTAGATTTTTGTTGTGTATTTATTGTGCCATTTCAGCTTCCAGCCTACAAGGAACAGATCAGTGGTGTCAGTCCTTTGCCAATGTACAGAAACTAGTAACCTGTTGCAAAAGCACGGCTACTGTCTCCGGGAAGATAGAATGACGTATTGCGGAAAGAAAATCTCAGGAATAACTGGAAGGAAAAATGCGAACATAGCATAGTGATAGATTCTTCTTTTTTTTTTTCTTTGGAAGGAATTTATTCTATACTAAAGTAGGTGGACTTTACACAACGCTCTGGAATGTTGCTGATAAAACCTAATAATTACTGTCGATAGCTGCTGTAAGTTAAAGAAGTAAAAAAGAGTACTGTTTGGTAATACTAATAACCTATCCTAGCGGAGTACACCTTCATCCGTGACTTCTCCTTTATCAAGTTACCGGCACAGACAAGCGCTGCTGTAGAATCAATTTTTAGCCAGCAAACTATACAGTTGATTTCGGAGGATGAGACTGACTAGCCATGAGGATACTACCCTGATATCAAGATTTGGAGATTTTTCAGAAGGTATGCCAAGACCAATATTATTGAAAAATAGAAAGCTTAGTGATGGCTTTACTGATGCCTGTGCGAGGTATTCAGTGAGTGATACTAAACTCGTGATGCAAGATTTCGAGCAAGAAAAAACTGATAGTGTTATGAGGCCTACTTGTATTTGATGTTTAGATGGAAAACACAGACATTTCACTACAAATTCCACTTACCTGTTTCTCCGTTTCGCGCAATGTTGAGTATTATCCATGCTCCAAGGATGCATGTAGCGCAGTGGTTGGAGGCGCCTGGTAATACACTTGGCATCGATCTCTGCTCTTCAAGACAATCAAGTCCATCTGGGGTCTGCAAATTGGTAGCATACTTGACTAGGAGGTTAGCAGCATTGGCTCGATACATCGGTAGGCTGTAGCGAATCATTGTAAAAACAAGATATCAATTCAGCCATCACCAACGACCCTGAATGAAACCCATTGTATGACACCTCCCTCAGGGATTGATCCAAGCAAGGAGCTTTATCTTTTATTTTTTATTTTCAACCATGCTTCAGTGCTACGCAAATTCTAGAGTATATTTTGTTCTCATTGAACATCCTCGAAAGTTACAGTGTGGATGTTGCAACTGTTACTCATCAGAAGAAGCTATCCGTGAACTTCTACTGTGAAAGAAACAGAGATTAGTGCTTATGATGGTGTGGAACATGCCTCGGGACAGCAGTGTGGTATTGAATTCTACCGATACCTACCAAAACTGCTTGGCACTAGAAGAAAACTTGTGTTTACCCACACGCTCAGTGGCAGCTTAATCCTAAGAAAGTGATCATTAACACTCAATCAACCAAACGATACCAGCATCGGATTTATAAAAAGAGATGTTGTAGTTGTGACGATGCATGGGTGAGCGAGACATTGTCTCGGATCATTGGCTCTCATGAAAGCGAAAACGTCGAAAGGCTAGCCGAATAAACCACTTCATCAATGTGTAGCTGCAATGCATTCACACTTGGGATAGCAGAGACGAGACGATTCCACCCATTCAGTGTCGTCTATGACACCAGGGAAAAACTGTTCATCGCAAATCCGAAAGTAGAGGACTCGGTGGCGTCGGTGTTTCCGTCAGAACGACTTTGGTCATGAACATCGTTTAATTTTAATAACTAGCAACCCAAATCAGTTGTTCGCCAATTAAGCAAAGAAGGTCAGTACCGGCTTTGACATGCTTCGTCATTTACGCGCCTACATCAAACTACAATGAAGAAATCGAAGTATTCCATATGGACTTGAAAAGGTTCTACAGACAAGATCACACATTCTTCAAGATCATCGTTAGAGGATTTAACGCTAAGATAGGACTCAGATGAATGTCTGAAAAAGGTTACATTGGGACCCACGGAAGAATGGAACGAGCAGAATGAGCAGCTGCCTGAGTCCATCATGATCACCAAGACCATTTATGGTAACTGGTAGTTCCAGAAGCTCCACGATTAAGTGGGACTCTCCTGTGGATAGTACCATAACAGAATAGCCCACATCATAGTGAATCGAAGGTTTTTCCTGACCAATGTCACTGTTATCCGAAAATTTTATGCTGGATCAGACCATCGTGTCCTTCGTGTGAGATTTCTTTTTTAGCCGAAGGGAGAAAAAGTAGCTAAATTCAAAAATCGAATTCACAAAACGACTACAAATTTGGGATTATTCAATTCATTAGTCAGATGCTGGAAAGATACCGTTGCCGATTACATCGACGAGGAATACGATTGGTTCATTCAAAATCTTCACGTTCACCTGTCACCTGTATTATTTGTCGTTCCGACGATCGTCAAGTAGCCGGACCAGGCGTCAGTAAGTCTTCCAAATTTTCATGCCGTATGCAAGATCAACCTATAGGGTTGTACTTGCTCTAGGATCTCGTTGAGCATCCTTCGAAACTTCTGGCTTTTCGTGAAGAACTCTGATCATCTGGTCGGTGGTATTACTGCAGTACCTTTAACATCCCAAGAAATCCAGTCACTAACGGCTCTTTTCCATTGGTTATCGTTAATTCGCTGTAAGTGTTTGGGCCACCACAACTTTGACAGTTTGTCGTATTGAACGGCATCTTCAGTTTTTGATCGTTGGCGTAGGTCGGCGGTCGTATCACTTCCCTCACTTGCACGACGCGTAATACTCCTTGCATCGTCTTTTCGACTACACGATATATAATCCTGTGCGATCTTTCATTTTGATTATACAGCGAATAGGTTTCTGACGCATATGTTAGGGCAGGAAGTATGATGGAGCCGAAAACACGAGCACGGGACGGGTGCTTTTGTTTTCTTCATTACATCCTTGATGCTCTTAAAAGTCTCCAAATCTCTCGTTCCCATCTGCTCAACTCTGGAGCCAAGTCGTTCAACATGTTGATTTCCCGTCCTAGATAGATGTGACTGGAGCAAACGGAGAGAATTGTTCCGTTAAGCGTGAATGGGGCATACCTAGTCATTCCGCTCCTCATGCACATCGCTTTTGTGAGATTTGATCAAAGACCAATCCTTCCACAGACTTTATCGAAGTTGGCAAGCCGTTGGTGCCTGGGCTCTTCGAGATGTCAAACGTACTGCAGGAGGAACACCGACTCTATGGTCTGAGTTCTTCACGAGAATCCTAGAAGAAATGTATGATTTTGAAAGTGTTCCTGGAGAGAACAGAACCCACTTGCCTACTCTTTGCACGTGAGATGGAAAGTGGAAGGTGTATATGCGCGCGCCTTAATCACTCAACAATCGACGGGACGAAAGGTGACGCAGGTGGAAGATGAACGTGAAGATGTTTGATCATATTCCTCGTCGATATTATAGAGTACGGTATCTTCCCAACGGCCGACTAGTGAATTGAATAATTCCCCAGTTTACCCTCGTTTTGGAACTTGGTTCTTTGAATTTAACCACTTTCTATCCATTCGGAAAGAATGAAATCTTAGACGAAAGAGGAGATGGTTTGATCCCGTGTAGAATTTTAGGACAACAGAAAAAACGATTAAGCAAAACCTTTGATTTACTATGATGTAAATTATTTCGTTATGGTACTCTCCATTAGGAGACTCCAACGACCAGCGTTGAGGGAGGAGATTCTGGAATTGCGTGATACCATGAGTGGCTTTGATCATTCGATTTATATTGCACTGGTCTGCCTGTGATTGGAAGAGATAATGTTGTGGTCTGCGTTTCATTCAAAGTGAAGTGCGGTGGAGTGCCTTTGAGGGACCTCTGAGGCGTTCAGAATATGGCGATGCCTGCGCATCGACCGAGATGGTGTGAAGTGACTTGCCTCTGAAGTGGACGCTTGGTGTTGTACTCCGCGTATCATTCGAGATGAAGAGCAGTGGCGCGCCGCTGAGGCACCTCTGAGGCAGTCTGAAAATGTTGAAGTCCTTATATGATCTAGAGTGATATATATATATGTATATATATATATATATATACGATATATGAGAAGAAATTGATACGAGCATACGTGGTCAGGTCGCGTATGACCTCTGGGCATTCATCCCTGCTATTCATTGTAGGGTTTTTGGCATTTATCTAAAAAGCCTCAAGAAGTTTTCGTGCTGGTGTTTTGGACTCCTGTGCAAGGATATTGACTTTTACTTCAAAATCGTCTCCGCTCTGCCTTTGTATCCTATGTGTGCGCAGTGCTTTGTCATAGTTTTGGTTTGCCATCTAGGTGTTCTTTTATACGGATACGCAAAGGTCTGCTCGTTTTTCCAATATATTCATCTCCGTATTTATTACAAGAGATCAGGTATATCGCACCTGAACTCATGCAGTACCGTCCCTGCCGTAAGAGCAAATTACGCAATTTGTTGTTTCACACAGACGGTCATACAGGCGGTAACGAACTAAATGACGACGTAGAGTAGCCGGTAGTATTTCAACTATCGCTACTATTTTATTAGGTCTAATGCCAAAATAACCTTACAACGAAAATTCGAAAATCTTTTGAGCAATTCACATGTCTCAGCTTCAAGAAACAACCACAAACAAGTCCTTTACGCTTCTGATAATAGTCAAAACAGGGTTAGAAATATACCAAGAAAATCCAGGGTCACCGTGATTGTGGGCATAGCAATACCTGAGAGTGCGCGTTCACTATTAGAATTGGACCCAAGTTTAACACCATCACAGCCCATTTCTAAAACGACCCTGTTTAGGGCAACATGCAGCCTTTATGAGCTTCAGAATTGACTCCGCTATCAGGCCAAAGAAGAAACATCAAATAGAGACAAAAATCAAGGGGCGGCGGCACCATCACCATCTCCTTTCCCTAAAACGTTTTTTAGACAGCAGGACCCTAACGATGGAGTTGATATAAAACTCCGCATGTTTTCGGAAGGCGTTCTCAAGACCCTTAATCACTACCGCGATAAAAAAAATTTCTCTCTAACTTTACAGCCGCACAAAAATGTGGCATGCGAGAAATTAGAAAATTAATAAACTCTGAAACAACAGGATTGTTTGTTAGTGATAAGGGGCGAGAGTTTGTAGTTATTCCTTGCCAGTTGGATGTTGAGATAACAGAGGAACATCTTAGTGATGCCACCCTCTATAGCCCATCCTCTCCAAAGGAATAGAAAAGTCAATTTCCAAAGCTAAGCAATCGATGGGTCAGTGTGGCAATGGCCGCAAGTTTGAAAACAAACGGTTATTTCGCACTTAATCGATTAACCAACTTGTCCCATCCTATACCTACTTATTAAAACACATAAGTTGGTGTCACCTGATGATCATGCGTGAACCAATCCATCATCATTTAAGGTTAGACCCATCATCAGCTTCAAGTAAACGGACTAATGCATGCCGAATCGTGAAAAGTCTTCCCACCGAGTGACCAGTAATTACATAAGGGGCTGTATCGGTCTAATTCTAACAGATGAGTGACACGTTTATTCGCAGGGAACGTTTGATTATTATACATCTAGCCGCAACGGTAAATCGCGTGTGGCGCAGTGGTCGGAGGCGCTCTGCAACGCACACGTGAATTCGAACTCCGTGCCCATGGCCCACCAAGCCTTCCATCCATCCGGGGTCGGCAAATTGGTACCAGACTTGTCTAGGAGGGCAGCAGCGCTGAGTTGATGCATCGGTGGACCACCGCGAGTCATTGTAAAGGCTAGATATGCATTCAATCACCTTCAAACAGTACTTAATGAAGTCGAATGTATAGCGCAGCCCTCGAGCATTGATCAACGTGCCAATATTTTCGTATGGTGTGAAGATGTGCCATAAGAATAAGTTCTATTTTCTCTTGCGTAGAAAATTCTTACTTCTGCCGATTATAGCAAAAGCTTTTCGCCGTCAGCCTCAAAAGCAGGCATTTACTATGTAAGACGTAGGTATTACTCACATCTTCACTGAAGACGTACACACTGCACTTTTATCGTAAGCTTAATCTGAACAGTGTTAGTCAAAGCAGTTGAATAGTTCGATAGTTTCACACCTGAACGATTTCGCTTTTGGTTCGTCATCAGAGCTGAGCATTCTTCATGCCCTATCCTTCAATTCCTGCTTCATATTTTCTATGAACGCTTGTTATCGCCAATTTAGTTAAGTAAGAAAAAGACAGTTTAAAGGATTTTGCGTTAAAGGACCATCCTCGTTCATGAAAATGGACGGCGAAACCTTATACTCGCACAAATTTTGGCGACATTTCTTCAAGCTGGATCGTTTTTGAGTGCTTCCGAAAACTTTTTCTGCCTATACCGATCTAAATCCTACTACGAACGTCTTCTACAGTCGGCATTTTTTATCAGACGTGTTAGGTGTGTTGTAGTAGGATCAAGCTTCAGTCTCCTTCACCTTAATACCGACTCGTTAGTGACAATGGGCATGCGGTTCACATAACTTGTTTCAGTAACTGAGGCGAATGCTGCACAGATGCTTTCGACAGGAAACTTGTAATCCTTTATAGGTTTTTCTCTATTTGCCAGTTATATGAGGGGAAGACTGCATTGAAAACACCATCGACGTAGACGTCTTGTTTGGTTGTTCTTGGGCGATGACAGGAGCTCTTTTCAAACTTGTGGCTGAATTGAATCTTCACACAAAGTTGGCGTTGACCAGACCTAGGACAGAATTCATGCACCACTGAAGTGTCGATTAGGCACCATCTTTTCTTCCTGAGAATACAATCGTTCTCCGCATGTGTCATGGCGTTAAAGAGCCTCCTGAGTCCATCGAAGATTTTCTCTCTTCTCGAAAATCCAATTTCTATAGAGAGACTTGTTGCGAACGACAGTTTTGCACAACGGATTCCATTTCCACTTTGATCTCAAATTCTGAATTTTCCTTTCCTTTATTCGTTTTCGGTGACTGTTTCTAATTTGGCATCTGGTAGAGATTATCTATCTAGATATCTAATCTGGTAGAGATTTCACTGGTCGTTATCGCTTGCCGGCTAATGACCACTTTGCTGCCAGTATTGCAGTGATTCCTGACACTGGCTTACCCGTTGTCGACGTATTTGTGGAAGTGTCGAAGTAGGCTAGGGAATGCTACGAAGGAAATGGATACGTGCTCTGCAACCCCGTTCGATACTCACCGCAACCGCATATAAACAAGGATTCCCCACTTTCAATGCTGTCAAGCGACTTGGAGTCAAACATGATGTCCTGACTATTTATACAACTGCACAAACGCTTACGACGAAAACTACGCTGACGTCCTAATTTATCGCGATATTTTCTCCTATTCCATACAGTTTTTCCACAACAACAATGTAGAGAATTAAGTTATAAGATACGTGCCAGTCGGCCGCGGAATACTTCTACTGAAGCTTTACGAAAAGTTCTGCGAGAAAAGTAAAATGCTTCTAGCAAAAATGTGTGGAATACATTTGTGCACTTCATTGCGTTCATTTCAGCGCACGAAACAGTTACTACAGTATCGGGGAACACGCCCGGTCGGTTAATGGCGTGACTATAGGTCGGGCAGCAACTCTTCGTGTCCGAATAATAGTGAGGTCAGTTGTGAATTTTCAAACTTCATCATTGTGGATACATAAGTTAGCTGTTTATTACTGGGTTTATAGTTTACGTTCGGACAGCTTGCGTATGAAGTGCTACGAGTGCTTTCAAGATGTAGCTTTGAATTTTTTGACTAATAAGGTGGGACCATCCCAACGTTTTACCTCTTCATCGTGGCTAGCAAGTGTTCCTGGGCGCTGAGCTGCGATGTAAAGCAGAGAGATTAATCACCCGGTAGGGTCTCCCAAGCTGAGATGGAGTCCGCCGTTTCAAGGGATCCACTATCGTCGTGGTACCAAACTAGTCGCATGGTGGCAAATCTTCCTCTGAACAGCAAAGGAGGCGACTGCCTATGATGGTGACGACGTTGGGCAGACTTTGGCCAGGATGACCTCGGAGCCACAAAGAAACACAATGGATAATGCAGCAAAACTCCGAAAAATGGAGAATAGCTGGAAGCCGCACAATCAATAAGGTCGGGCCGTCCAAGTATCCAAGCATCCACGTGAGAAAATGGGACTGAGCGATTCGTGTTGCATCTTTTAATAGCTTTTTATTTAGAATGGAAAAAAAAGAGCTCGAGCCGAAGAAAACCGCAAGTGATAGGGACGGCAAGGACAGGCATCGCACTTCTACGGATCCTCGAGTTGGTTGTGCTTTATCTCTCCCACCGTCTATAATGTGATCAGTTTCATCGAGAATCTAGGTTGAGTGCATGCCAATGTATGGAAACGCCTTGAGAAAAAGGCGGTAGTAAATATTCTGAATTCTACGTTTTATGAGTACCATTGTACAATAGTTTCTAGGGTAGGCTTGTAACAACAACGATGGAGCTTTTATTTATATTCGAGCGCTTAAACGGCCTATCACCACAAAGAGTGAGAAGCCACAGGAGCCACAGCAGAATTCCTATTTCACTGGTGATTCGCGGCTCGGACAAGATTTTCTTTCTCTGATACTTGTGATGTGTGATACAACCACAATTATGCTGAGGTATTTGCAAAACTCCGGACGGCAGGTGTCTGCGGTGGGAACGAGTGCACTATTACCCGGGGACTGACGCACCCGCCACCACACCATGCAGACCATTCGTTTTGCCTGTCTCTCAGGTAGTTCTAGAATTTTGCAAATATCTCAGCATCATTGAATTAGAATAGTAAATTATACGAAAAAGGTAATATGTTCGTGCACAGCACCGGTCAACCATTTCCAATCCAATGTTTTACGGAACATGAAGGTAATGCTATCAACAGGTAACGTAACTTCGTAGTGGAGGAGCACTCAGGCACTTATTTTCCATTTCGAGATGACAATGAATGGCTTCTCCTTTAGCGCTGATAATGCACACATAAGCCTTTATGAAGGTAATGCTTTCATGCACGCGAAGTAACAAGAGAAAATGAAGACACTGGGAGATGTTACGGGTGGTTGTTAACTGTAATATTCCATCATCATAGGGATCAGGTTCTAGAGGAGCAGGTTGCACCGACATTGAGGCAGGGGTAGTTACCGTTTCAATGATGTTATTAGTTTATTACTATTACTTTATTAGTTACCGTTTCAATGGTGCACTTTGAACGCACAGATCAAAATATGGCTAAATCACTTTAGAGATGAAGGTCGTTGGTGAATATTTTAACCACATCGAGGAATAGTCTATTCATGTTGTATGACGTGCATAGGGCTCGTGTAGTGCAGTGGTCAGAGGGGCCCTGCCGTACACATAGGATCGTTCTCCGCTTCCCAAGCTCACCACCTTTCGACCCCTCTATTGCCGGTAATTTGGTGCCAGACTTGTCTGGGAAGATAGCTTCACTGACTTGATACATCAGCAGGCCACGGCACTGTAGAGGCCAGATGTACATTCAATCACCTGTAATGGTGCTTAATGAAGATCAATGCATGGCGCATCCCACAGGAATCAATCACCGAAGAGAGCTTTGTCCTATTTTTACTCGTTGTATGCGCATATTTATCCTTGATGTTGACGCGCGAGTCACTTCGGTGATGTGACAGTTCTAACATGAGGCGCTTTTCAGGCCGAACAAGTGCCTCCGATTTTCGCCGTTCGTGAAGAAAGAGTATTGTCCAATTGTAGCCAAGAAACACATTATTCATGTGGAACGGATTCATTTCTGGTGCACTATTCACGTTCAGCAGTATAAACATGTCAAAATTGATGAAGTTGTAGAACAAATTCCACTTTCGAACTAAAATCTTTATGTTTACAATTATTTCTCTTTTGTCGGGACTTGAATGATATATAATCAGGGTTTAATATCTGTCATCGTTATCACGTGCGTTATTGGAAGGGTGATGCTAGGAATACATCGTCGCTTAAGTGTGATGAAGAATCCAAGTTGTACCGGACGATGTCGACAATTAACGACCAACGAATCTGCTGAATATACGAAAAAATCAAATCGTATAGACCGCACACGTTGTATCTATCAAATAGTCGTTTAAAAGAACCCATCTCCGATCCTATCAAGGTGTCTTTTCGTACATATGAATTCGTATGGTTAAGACAAATTTTGTTCTTCTAGTTTGTCATGATCTACGAGTAGACTGTCTAGGAGAAAAAGGACTAGAAGAGCAACCAAATAGGCTACATGATTCACCTTTTTCTCTGTAAAATAACACATCGAGGCGTGCTATCTATACGTCCGCTTATCTCAGCAAGTAATGCACATACATTCTCCACTTTTAACCACAACTAGCTAAACAGATATGGGTAGTGTATTTTGTGGAGAATTTGAAGGACTAGAATAACGAGTAAAAATAACATCCTAACCTAATTTTGGTCCGTACAACATGCACAGCAGTACATAATCATATCATGAATCATTCCATACTACCATGAACTCTCACGAGACGATCTCCTCAAACAGAGAATCTTCCTGCTCGATTCGTTCGCCTAGCACTATAGGTTTTCATTAACTCAGTCTACTTCCTATTTATAGCAATAATAAGCGAAAAAAGTATCTCTACCTTTGCGGAAAAATAACTAAAAATACGAAGGACGCTGGACCGAAGTACCTTTTTTTAATTTTACATGATCCATAATCACAATCTACTACGCGGCCCCAGCACATCTTGCATTCTACTCATTTTCCTCACACTAATCGTCCACAGTGGTCTTCCCATACTTTAAGTCCTGTTTCAGCTGCTGCTTGAGGATTTCATTGTTTTTTATGAATGTCATAGAATGCTATTGGAGTCTATTCTCCTTGCATTCTTGGACATAATCCCAAGATTGGAAATGGTTGACCGGTGCTGTGCACGAACATATTACCTTTTTCGTATAATTTACTATTCTAATTCAATGATGCTG